>SNVD02008516.1:0-10828 GCA_013180625.2 Boswellia sacra
CTTGAAAACTGCCCGACCCAAGATTGATGTTCATGATGGCACTCTCACCATGGAGTTTGATGGCGAGGTGATTCGTTTCAATATTTTTGAGGCAATGAGGTATCCTAGTGACTTGCATTCTATTTTTGCAGTTGATGTTATTGATTCTTTGGCACAACAATGTTTTGAGTTAACTCGCAAGGATGGATTGGATGTAGCTATTAGTAAGCACATAGGGATAGAAAATTTCAAAGGACCACGAAGGTTGATACAAGTGTCCAAAGAAATGGAGGAAGTTGTGGTAAGCTTAGATGAGACCATAGCTATAACTACAAACAGGTATGATGTTTCGTACATTCAATTTCTTTTATCTAATGAGAAACTTCTCTCTTCTGTGATGAAAGCCCATACCTTGGAACTTAAGCCTCTTCCAGATCATTTGAAGCATGGGTTCTTAGGTGAGAATGATACTTTGCCAATTATAATAGAAATGGGCCTTGCACCAATACAAGAATCGAAACTCGTCCGAGTACTTAGAGATCACAAAACAGCTATTAAGTGCACAATTGCTAACATCCAAGGCCCAGCCATATGCATGCAACAATTCTTGTTGGAAAAAGGATCCAAGCCCACTAGAGAAGCACAACAGAGATTGGACCCTCCCATGATGGAACCAACGTTGGGCTGAGGACGTTAAACCAAGCGCTTATTGGGAGGCAACCCAATGTTTTTGCAAAATAAATTAAAAAAAAGAAAAGAAAAATAAAATAAGGTAATAATGATCGATTTTTGTGTCTCGAGGAGATTCCTTTCGTAGGCCATCAAATTGATAAGGTTTTATCTCTCTTTGCCATCTGTCTTATTTGTTTTTATATTTGTTTTACTTGTTTTTTACTTTTGTTTGCTATTGTGTTGTTATCTCTTTTATGTGTCTTTAGTTTCGTTTCTGCTCTTTTCTTTTCCTTCCTTTTATTTAATTTGATTATTCCGTACTTCGAATTCATTTGTGCAACAGCTTTAGGAAACATCCAAACGGGAGTTGAAGTCATTGCTTGAAGGTTTGAAACGTGCATATCTTGGAGAAAAACAAACTCAATCGCCTTATCGGTAATATCTCTCCTTTTCTCCTCTTCAATGGATGCCGATATCTTTCTATCGAACCTTCGTAAATATTTCCCTTCACTTTCTCAAAATGCTGTGTTTAAAATTTATAAAGTACGGATGACTAGACTTTGGGCATTGATGCTCCTAAAAGTGCCTGCTGATATCCGATGGCTTATCGAAGCCAAGGTGAGATTGTCCGGTGAGCCGGACATTAATCTCGCAAAATACATGCCTGGTCTAAGGAAAAGCTACTACGCCAAGAGGCGAAGAGCGAAAAGGTTACAAGTATGTTATAAATGTGCTAGATGGAATTGTAACCAGACTTGTCGTTCATTAGGTTTTGCGTCCAGGGATAGAGAAGATAAACTTTCATTTATTAAGAATGGTTTGAGTAATGAGTCGCTGGATAATGTTTTGTTAACTCTCGAGTCACATTCTTGTGGACTTGTTCAGCGTGAATTGCTTAATCTATGGACACAATTTCGTGATGAATTGCAGTGTTATAGTCTAGGGAATCTGACTAAAAACGACCCTGTTTGCCAGTTTATAAGAAAACTGGATGGGAAGCAAATCCCCGACTCATAGAAGGCGTTTCAGCCGTTACTGGACGTAAAACCAGAGGAAGATGTGAGCCACAATCACAACTACTTGTATATTTGAATGTGTGTTGTTGTTGTCGAATTTTATTTCTTTCTTGTTTCGTTTGATCTGATTATCAATGTTGTTTTTGTGTTGTTGTTGTTTGTTGATTTTGTTTGTTTTAATTTCAAGTTTTCTTTTTGACAAACCATATGACTACCCTATGGCATAAGTACACATGGGAGACAAGTGTGGAGGTTTTGTCAACCTCCACCGAAAGTATATCCTTACTTTTCATGCGTGATAGGTGTTATTTAGGAGTACTTGGATATCAATTCGTCCATGTTCTTTGCTATATTCCTTGGTATTTTTATGTTTTTGTGTGGTTTTGATGTTTGTAGGAGTTTTGGAGCAACTTGCACAAAACTGGAGTAAAACCCTTCATTTTCACCTCTGCTAGTCAGTGATCTTCTCGGATTTAATTGTATTGATATACAATGAACCCGATGACATGTTATATACCGTGGGAAAGCTCTCGAAGTCTATTTTCTGGAGAAATTTACGGTTTATAAATCCATTCAGTGTACCAAAAGTTGTAATCAAAATAGTGTGAGATGTATAGAAATATAATTCCACAAGCACTGTAGCATGTATAATACGGGGGCACTGTAGCAATTCACTGTAGCAGAGTATTTAAACACATTTTAGGGTTTTATTTTCATAACTTGAAGAGGGGAGAACATGGAGGAGGCTGCATCTTTGGATTTCTCTCATCTCTTGGAGTTCGTGAAGGAGATTGAAGGCTTGGAAAGAGGAAGAACTACAAATCCTAAGAGATTTCATCAAATTTGCTAAGTTCCCTTTCCACCTTCATTTTTGGAATGTACCTCATATGTATTTATTTTGTAGTTATCTGAAGAGGTGTAACTAAATCTGAATGTGGTTGAGGTCGGATTCAAAAGCCCTGAGATGTTTTAGATTGATTGTGCAAGGAATTGTTATCCAAGTCTCTAATTGAAGGTGCTTGTATTTTCCCATGTTTAATGCTTATGATTGCTTGCTGGATTGTATTTGGGTGGCCAACTGAATATAATCTGGATATTGTCTATTGCTAGACTAGAAATCTTGATCCGTAATTGTCTTGAATTTCTAATCATTAGTAGCAAAATGGTGATCAGAGATTACAATTGGAGAATATAACCTAAGTTAAATAATCCGAGCTTGTGTGTTTATTGCTTAGATCAACCTATCTTTCTTATCGTAATGCATCCATTGAAAAAAATTTAGAGAGCTTGTTCTAGGTTGTTTAATGGATAGAGATTAAATAAAGAGCCTGTTTTATTTAACAACAAAGTAAGGAAAGAATGGGATAACAGAGCTTGTTGTTATCTACGGTTGATAACTTCAATGCTGTAATTGGATGACAATTCTACGATTAATTCGCAAATCCATATCTTGTGGTAGAGAATGATCCCTTAACCAGCTTTCTCTCATTGATTTTTCATTCGAATTAACTTTCGGTTTTGTTATTCTTCGTTTGCATTATTATTTCACTTAGTTAATCAATCAACAAAACCCCCCATTTACTCTGTTTTTGCTTTCGAATAACAAATTTAATTAGAATCAATCCTCGTGGGAACGATATCTTACTCATCACTTTATTACTTGTGCGACTAGTATAATTGCTAGTTTCGAACGCATCAAGTTTTTGGCGCCGTTGCCGGGGATTGATTTTCTAATCGATTTGTTATTTTGTTTTCATTGTGGATTCATATTTTCTTTGTTTTTCTTTTCTGATTGTTTGTGTTTAGACAACATGGCAGTAAACTTCTATCAAATCTGTAGCGGATTTGAGCCACAAGTACCATGGAGAGTAAATGAGGTAAGCACTCCGAACATTGAACAACAACTTTATGAGCTAACCTCTCTTGTGGAAAACATGGCTGTAGGAGATATGCAAAAATCTTATGAATGTGGGGTATATTCTATGATGGAGCATCCAATCGACATGTATTCAACTTTACAAGAAGAATATATGGAACAAGCCAATGCCATGGGTGGATTTCCAGGACAAACAAGGCAAGGGTATGATCCCTTCTCTAACACTTATAATGCTGGATGGGAAGATCACCCTAATTTCAGTTACTGGAATCATCAACCCAAATACTGGCCAAAAGGTGATTTAACCAAATCGGCCACAAAGGGTCAATCAACTAGAGTGCAGTAACTTCAAAAAATGCAACCACCCACCAATGCCACATCCGCACCGCAACCAAGGCTTCACAAAAAGCAAGGTTGTCTCTACAGGACGCCATTGTTATGCAATTGCACAACACAGCAATTCCAGCAGGAAACTGGGGCAAGTATCCAAAACCTGGCAAATCAAATGGGACAATTGGCGACTAGCATGAGCAAATTCGAGGGTCAAGGCTCAGAAGAATTATCTTGTCAATTGGTGATCAATCCAAGAGAGAATTCTTGTGCGATAACTTTGCAAAAGGGAGAGCAATTAGATGTCCTACCAAAGAAATCACAAACTGATGAAGGAGATGACACCACTTCCACCATGAAAAAAACACTGAATTCTCAGGTAAATCCTATAACTCCCATTCCTTCATATGTTTCTCCTCCACTTTTTCCTAGTAGATTTGCAAAATCGAAGGAGGAACAAGAACAAAAAATCCTGGAAACTTCCCACAAAATCGAGGTAAATATACCACTTTTGGATGCTATCGAGCAAGTACCTCATTATACAAAATGTCTCAAGGAGTTATGCACCAGCAAAAGAAAGTAAAAAAGAAATGAGAAAGTAAGTGTGGGGGAAGATGTTTCAGCTGTATTGCAAAGGAAAATTCCTCCAAAGTGCAAGGATCCAGGTACGTTCACCATGCCATGCACCATTGGTAAAACCAAGTTTGAAAGAGTTATGTTAGATTTAGAAGCATCTATTAACATCATGCAATATTCTATTTATACTTCTTTAAATCTTGGACCTTTTGCGAAAATTGGTATTACCATTCAAATTGCTGATCGTTTTAATGCATATACCAAAAGAGTTGTGGAAGATGTGCTTGTGCAGATGAATCAATTGCTTTTCCCAGTAGATTTTTATGTTCTTGAAATAGAGGATGAGACATCTCCTAATCCAACAAACGATCATTTGGCGGAGGGAACCCATCGCGAAAAATGTTAGAACCAAGATGGAGGTCGTGAGGACACTTATCAATGAGTTGGGATGGCAAGGGGACATGTTTTTATATTTTTTGAAGCAATGAGGTACTGTAGTGGACTAGAATTGTTGTGCAGTTGACGTTGTTGTGGTCGCTGCCGCAACAATTGTTTTGAGTTAAATCAAAAGAAGGATTGGATATGAGCTATTAATGAGCATTATAGGACAGAAATTCTAAGGGAGTCAGAAATTTTGATACAAGTGTCCAAAGAAATGAAGGAAGCTGTGGCAAGCTTAGATGAGACCATAGCTATAACCACAAATAGGTATGATGTTTCGTGCATTCAATTTCCTTTATCTAATGAGAAAATTATTCCTTCTGTGATGACAGCCCCTGCCTTGGAGCTTAAGCTTCTTCCAGATCATTTGAGGCATGGATTCTTGAGTGAGAATGATCCTTTGCCAATTATAATAGAAATGGGCCTTGCACGAATACAAGAAGAGAAAATCGTCCGAATACTTACAGACCACAAAACAGCTATTGGGTGGACGATTGCTAACATCCAAGGCCCAGCCAAATGCATGCACCAATTCTTGTTGGAAAAAGGATCCAAGCCCACTAGAGAAGCATAGCGGAGATTGGACCCTTCCATGATGGAACCAACGTCGGGCTGAGGACGTTAAACCAAGCGCTTATTGGGAGGCAACCCAATGTTTTTGGAAAATAAATAAAAAAAAGAAAAGAAAAATAAAATAAGGTAATAAAGGATCGAATTTTGGTCCGAGGAGATCCTTTCGTAGCCACAAATGATTCAAGTTTATCGTCTCGCCATATGTATCATTGTTTTAGATTTACTTTGTTTTACTTTGTGCTATGGGTGTTATCCTTTCTTTTTATGGTCTTAGGCATTTTTGCTCTTTCTTCATTTCTTTGTTCAATTTTGATTATTATGTGCTGAGCTATTGTGCAGTAGCTTGTGGAAACATCCAAACGGAAGTTGAAGTCATTCGCCAAAGGTTTGAAACATGCATATCTTGGAGAAAAACAAACCCGATCGCATTATCGGTAATATCTCTTCTTTTCTCCTCTTCAATGGATGCCGATATCTTTTTGTCGAACCTTCGTAAATATTTTCCTTCACTTCCTCAAAATGCGGTGTTTAAAATTTATAAAGTACGGATGACTAGACTTTGGGCGTTGATGCTCCGAAATGTGCCTGCTGATATCCGATGGCTTATCGAAGCCAAGGTGAGATTGTCCGGTGAGCCGGACATTAATCTCGCAAAAAACATGCATGGTCTAGGAAAGAGCTACTACGCCAAGAGGCGAAGAGCGAAAAGGTTACAAGTATATTATAAATGGGCTAGATGGAATTGTAACCAGACTTGTCGTTCATTAGGTTTTGCGTCCAGGAATAGAGAATATAAACTTTCATTTTTTAAGAATGGTTTGAGTAATGAGTCGCTGGATAATGTTTTGTTAACTCTCGAGTCACATTCTTGTGGACTTGTTCAGCGTGAATTGCTTAATTTATGGAAACAATTTCGTGATGAATTGCAGTGTTATAGTCTAGGGAATCTGACTAAAAACGACCCTGTTTGCCAGTTTATAAGAAAACTGGATGGAAAGCAAATCCCCGACTCATAGAAGGCGTTTCAGCCGTTACTGGACGTAAAACCAGAGGAAGATGTGAGCCACAATCAAAACTACTTGTATATTTGAATGTGTGTTGTTGTTGTAGAATTTTTTTTCTTGTTTCGTTTGATCTGATTATCAATGTTGTTTTTGTGTTGTGGTTGTTTGTTGATTTTGTTTGTTTTAATTTCAAGTTTTCTTTTTGACAAACCATATGACTACCCTATGGCATAAGTACACGTGGGAGACAAGTGTGGAGGTTTTGTCAACCTCCACCGAAAGTGTATCTCTATTTTTTATGCTTCACGTGGGAGACAAGTGTGCGGGTTTTGTCAACCCCCGCCGAAAGTGTATATAATGTCAGCTTTCGGGGGAGATAAGTGTGGCGTGTTGTCAACAACCCCACCGAAAGTTTATCTCCATTTTCATGCACACGTGGGCGACAAGTGTGGAGGTTTTGTCAAACCCCACCGAAAGCATATCTATTTTTTCAAATCTCAGGGCGATAAATCTGCATCGAGCAACCCCCACCGAAATTATGTCCCCATGTGTCAAATTTGAGAGTTTTACGTGTGTTAGAGCACTTGTGGAAATGGAGAAAACACCAATTCGATGACTCTAAAATATATGCGTATTTTGTGGATCGCAATTTGGTAAAGATGGAGAGTTTACAACAGCAGCTCTGATCTTGATAGGACATTAGCTGCGAGGGGTATTCATTTGTTTATGGAGGGGGTAGTCTTGGGTTAATGGGGTGTGTGTCGACAGCTGCATCCTTGGGAGGAAGTAAAGTTCTCGGCATTATCCCTAAACCATTAGCTGTGCGAGATATCGTAGGCAACACAATCGGGGAAGATTTACAAGTCTCTAGCATGCATGAGCGTATTGCACATATGGTTGTTAAGTCCGATGCATTTATAGCTTTACCCGATGGTTATGGCACATTAGAGGAGATATTTCAAATCACCTCTTGGGCACAGCTAAACCATCCTAAACAAAACCATTGAGTTTTGTAATAAATGCGTCAATATTTTTTTGATGGGATTTGGTTGCTTATTCTTTGATCAAATCACTGAGAAAAAAAATTTTATCATCACCATCAGCTGCGGCAAATCCTGGTTAACAAAGCTTTAACACAGGGGAGTTTAAATGACAAACTATCAAGACTTTCGTCGATTTGCCTGATCCAAACAACAGCTCGGATTGATTGGTTGTTGGAGAAGGCATAAGATAGGCGTAAACTGGATTTAACACTCCATCTGTATCCTCTTTGCTGTTTGCTTCGTTTTTGTTTGCTTTCTTTTTATTATTGTTTATTTGAGTATTTCATGTTTCTTTTTTTTGAGATTTTTCAGTATGTTTCTTTCCTTCCCCGGTGAATATTTTCTAATCTATGTTTTTTAAGTGGTGGCTTAAAGTTTAAGTCCTCTTGAAACGCATTATGGATCTCTTAATCTAAATGGTGAATAAGGAGCTATGCTAACTTCTAAACTTTTTAGACCCATTCTAACTGACTTGTTTTTGTTTGCTGGATTGTTGGACTTTGTTATTGTATGAGTAAGTTTAGTTTTATGTAATTTAGAAGTTGTTATGTGTTTTTTGTCTTTATCAGTTTCGATTAAAAAAAATTGTGGAAAAAAGTTGAGAATGGCAGAATATGGGGTGTTCTTTAACCCTTGAAACGCATTCTCTCGACATAAATCTGTAGTTTGTTTATTTCATGTTGTTTGAAGTGTCTTGTATCTTGTTTTGTTCTTTCATAATAAAGGTATATAGGCTGGAAACCTTAAGTCTGCGGGATACTGGTCCTAAGGATTGTTGAAATATACAATCTTGACTCAGGTGTAACAACGCCACGTACCTCTTCTCTTGCATTTTATGGCCAATGATAAGGCAATGATTGAATTGAGAATAACTCTTAGAAAATGATAAATGATGCATGGATCTTTGTGCTTGAAATGTTAATTAGTTTTTGCTTTACCTTTGATTCCTTGCACAAAATTGAGCACCGAGCCATTATCACTGAGTTATTTGTTTACTTAGAGAAAGTTTATGTAATATAAGTGTTTCTTCATATTTTAATGAATTCTAGAACTTGTTTGATGGTCACTCGAGGCGAAATCCTAGACTGTGCAACATTCGGGAAATGATTTAGGCCATCTTTGGATCGTTTGAGCCTTAAGAGCCAACCTTGACTAAAATTGATCCCTAGTTACCCCTTTGAGCTCTGTAAACTTTTTTCTTTGTTAACTCACTAAAAGATTTCCTAACCTTAATTGAATTTGTTCCAAACAGTTTATCCCTTACCTATGAGCATGTAAATCAATTGCAATTACATTTTGAGCTATGTTCTGGTTTTGGGAAGTTAGAGGAGGTTGGATTGTGCCATGAGCAATGCAAGTGAGTTTCATTATGTTTGTAAAAAAAAAAAAAAAGAAAAGAAAAAAAATCTGTACTTATCTTCCACGTACTTAAACATTGAGGATAATGTATTGTTTAAGTGTGGGGGAGTGGAATTGCAGTTAAAAGAAAAAGAAAAGAAAAAGAGTTCTATACCCTTAGGTGTTCTTAAAAAGAATGAAACAACAAAGTGTGGGGGTGTAGTTTCTTTTGTTTTCTAAAAAAAAAGAAGAAGAAGAGAAGAGAAAAAAAAAGAAGATTGAGTGTTCTAAATAAGTTTGGGGGAGTCACCTGGTGAATTAAAATAAAGTTGTGTTATAGGGGTGAGCTCTACATAATCTTGAATGATTTATGTGTTTGTGGGTGATTTGAGCCAAATTATTATCCCTGATCATACCTTCACCCAAGCCAAACGTTACAAGCTTAATAAAGTCCTACTTGATCCTTAGTGTTGTACATGTCTACATTAGTGGAGAGTGACTTGAAAAGCAGGCCTATGGAGTTCATTTATATACACATCTTCAATATTAAATACGATTCATTTTTATGCATAAACTCATCCGGGTTACAAGTGATTAGGTGAGAATGGCTCTACACACACACACCTTGAGGAATTGAAGTGAAGCGAAACTAATTTTTGAGATAAAATTCTTGATCAAGTGCATTATTTTGAAGTATTCCTTGGGTTATAATTAAATACAATCTTTGAGGCCTATTTGCAAGTTGAAGCATTTGTGTGTTTTAATTTTTCTTTGATTCTGTTTCGGTTTAGTTTTGTTTCGTATCATTTTAGTTGCTCGAGGACTAGCAAAGTCTAAGTGTGGGGGAATTTGATAGGTGTCTATTTATGTATACTTTTATATCAATTCGTCCATGTTTCTTTGCTATATTCCTTGGTATTTTTATGTTTTTGTGTGGTTTTGATGTTTGTAGGAATTTTGGAGCAACTTGCACAAAAATGGAGTAAAACCCTTCATTTTCACCTCTGCTAGTCAACCATCTTCTCGGATTTAATTGTTTTGATATACAATGAACCCGATGACATATTATATACCGTTGGAAAGCTCTCGAAGTCTATTTTCTGGAGAAATTTACGGTTTATAAATCCATTCAGTGTACCAAAGTTGTAATCAAAACAGTGTGAGATGTATAGAAATATAATTCCACAAGTCACTGTAGCATGTATAATACGGGGCACTGTAGCAAGTCACTGTAGCAGAGTATTTAAACACATTTTAGGGTTTTATTTTCATAACTTGAAGAGGGGAAAACGTGGAGGAGGCTGCATCTTTGGATTTCTCTCATCTCTTGGAGTTCTTGAAGGAGATTGAAGGCTTGGAAAGAGAAAGAACTACAAATCCTCAGAGATTTCATCAAATTTGCTAAGTTTATCATTTCTCTTTCATCTTCTGGAATTTTTTTGTATTGTATTGTATTTATGACGTTTTTGAACATGTGTAACTGAATCTGAATTGGTTGAGGGTGATTTCAAAGCCGTTTATGATATGGTGTTTTATGAATTGATTGTGGCAAGGAATTGTTATCCAATTCTACTAACATTGAAGTTGCTTATTGCTTTATATTTTTCCATGTTTTAATGCTTATGATTGCTTTCTGGATTGTATTGGTGGTCAACTGAATATCTAAATCATATAGATATTGTCTATTGCTAGACTAGAAATCTTGATCCGTAATTGTCTTGAATTTCTAATCATTAGTAGCAAAATTGTGATCAGAGATTACTATTGGAGAATATAAACTAAGTTAAATAATCCGAGCTTGTGTGTTTATTGCTTAGATCAACCTATCTTTCTTATCATAATGCAATCCATTGAATTAAACTCAGAGAGCTTGTTCTAGGTTGTTTAATGGATAGAGATTAAATAAAGAGCTTGTTTTATTTAACAACAAAGTAAGGAAAGATTTGGGTAATAGAGCTTGTTATTATCTACAGTTGATAA
>SNVD02008518.1:0-108079 GCA_013180625.2 Boswellia sacra
AAAGTTTATTGGTTGTAAATGAATATTCAAATGAAAAGAAGGGTTGTTAGGTGGGAAGCCTAAATACAAGGCTAGGCTAGTGGCTAAGGGGTTTACACAGCGTGAGGCGATTGATTATAATCAGATCTTCTCTCTGGTGATGAAATACATGTCTATCAGAGTTCCTCTATCACTTATGGCATATTTTGATCTTGATCTTAAGCTTGAGTAGATGAATATCAAAATTACGTTCTTGCATGGTAAGCTAGAAGAAGAGATCTACATGAGCCAGCTTGAGAGATTTGAACTTTTAGGTAAAGAACATTTTGTTTGCTTATTGAGAAAATCATGGTATGGTTTGAAGCAAAGTCCAAGACAATGGTATCTACAGTTTGATACATTTATAATGGGTAAGGGTTTCTTAAAGAGTTCCTATGATAGTTGTGTTTATTATAAGGGAACTACATGTCTAGATATGTGATGAACACTTAAATATGTATGCTTAATAAGAGTTTAATTCACCATATTGCATTAATAGTGTCATTAAATTCCTCAACTTAAGCATGTTTGTAGTCTTTGCATCTTTGGAATTAACTTTCTCCTAATTTTGGTTTTATTATAGGTTCGGTAAAATGGACATAACTTTCTATTTATAGATCAGAATGGTGCAAATCTTAATGTTTTGGAAAGCTGATTAAATTATCTACAAGATTGCATTTCACAAGAATCATCAAATTCGGGCTCTTAGTGGACCAAAAATGGGCTTGAAGTGAACCCATCTACAGATTCGGTCCAGCCTGACCATGCCTCAGTATTTTGACCATATCTCTCAGAATACGCATCCAAATCGTATAAATCAAGATATTATAGAAAGTTGAGGGAAGATATGTGATTAAAATTTACAATAATTCAAGGTCAAAATTGGTGGTCAAACTCGGTTCACCTAATTACCCCAATTGTCAAAGTTGGTGCATCTAATATTTGACAATTATTCCTCTGTAATTTGATAAGTTTGCCCCTGAATGTATCGATAAATAGAGGTGCCTTGTGACCCATGACGGCATCTTGGCCTTTGCTGGGATCTTGTATTGTTTTTCTCTCTCGTATTTCTATGTTATTAACGAATTTCCTTTTTCTTATAATTTGTTTTCTTTCTCTTATATTGTCTATCTAAATTCTCTCTTGCCAAGGTGAAAGGGTGAAACCCTTGATATGAGAGTAAGGATTTTCTAACCCTTTGATATGTGCTTAATAATCATAATATTATGTTGTTTATTTTATATGATTTATATTTATTTTCTTAATCAATCTTGACACCACTCGTAAAGTGGAGGTTTTGATCCATTGTCGACAATCGTTGGCACATCAAATGCTTGGATCCTTTTTAGATGTCGTATGGTTCTTCTTTACCGACATGAATCTAGTTAGGAACCTTGATTTGTTGTAGACATATGGTGATTGACACATTAGACGCTTGAACCCATTTACAAGTAGTGGTATAAATATTGGTAACGAAAGAAATATAATTCATATAACTAAAATGGGTTGTTTATCCTTATTCGAAATATCAAGGGCGGATCCCCTAACCTTAGCTCTCATTATTATTGTGTTAATTTCTCTTGTGATATTCTCATTTATTATTTAAGAACTTGTGCTTTAATCATACTTGTTGATATTATCTTGCCATCCCTTAGAATCATCCACATCATATTTGCTTATTTATAGTTTGTAGCGCTAAAATCCTTTTCCTCGAGGATCGACCCCGGTCTCACTGGGTTTATTACTTTGACACTCCTATACTTGGGAGGCAATCCCATTTTTGGATGTGTCAAGTTTTTGGCGCCGTTGCCGGGGAAGGTGAAAATTGGCGTGCAAAATTGAAAGTGTTCTCTTTTCTCATCTTAGATCTAAATTTTTTATTTTTTTGTGTGTTCATCTTTTCTTCTCTTTTCTTCTCTCTTTCTTGCATGAAAATTTGTTTACAAACATCTAGTGGTAGACTTGTTAGAAAAACATCATCTTCCTTGGAAAACATGGCCGACAATCTAGTGGAAAGGTTCACGGATGAAGCGGACAACCGTTCCCAACAAAATGATCAAAACCAACGAAGAACCCTCAAAGATTATATGAATCCGATAAGAAGTAATGCACCATCTTGTGTAGTTTCTCCTCTAGATTCAATCCATTTCAATTTCAAGCCAAGTTTTGTTCGAATTCTACCCACCTTTTGTGGCCTTGATGTGGGGAACCCATATGCGCACTTAAAACTCTTTGAAGAGGTATGTAATTCCTACACTGACCCAAATTGTAGCATAAACACTATTAGATTAAAGCTTTTTCCTTTTTTCTAAAAGATAAAGCTAGAACATGGCTACAAAATTTGAGGTCGAATTCCATCAGTTCATGGGATGAGATGAAACGACAATTTTTGAAAAAAATTTTTCCTACCCATATAACAATTTCTCTTAAAAGACAAATTTCTGATTTCTCTCAAAAACAAGGGGAAACTCTTTACCAATGTTGGGATAGGTATAAGAAACTACTTAATACCTGTCCTCACCATGGTTTTGAAACTTGGAGAATAGTTGCACACTTCTATGAAGGGTTAACACCTCAAGATAGGCAACTAATAGAATTAATGTGTAATGGAGAATTTAAAGAAAAAGACCCTGAGGAAGCACTTGACTGCATAGATTCCTTGGCAAAAAAGGCACAAAATTAGGACACTGCTGGCACCTATAAGATACCAAGCAAGGCTCCAACCTCGACATCCAATAGACGCATTTACAACCTTGGGGAAGACCATGACCTTCAAGGCAAATATGCATCCCTAGCTAGAAAAGTCGAGGCTTTGGAGATGAAAAAGAGTGGACAATTAAATTCAATTCAAGAAAATATTTGTAACATTTGTAATGATAATGACCGTTCTCCTGATGAGTGCCTAACTTTGCCTGCCTTTAGGGAATGTCTCCATGAGCAAGCCAATGCCTTGAATACTTTCAAAAGGCCAAATCACAATCCATATTCACAAACCTACAATCTTGGTTGGAGAAATCATCCGAATTTTAGTTGAAAAAATAACAATCATGCACAATCTTCACAAGTCCCTTTTCAAACATGACAAAATTTTCAAAATTCTCATGATCATGCATATGCTTCTCCTCCTAGCAATGACTTTGAAGAAACATTGCATTCATTCGTTACAAAGCAAGAGACTTCCAATAGTCAAACTGCTCAAACATTAGCAAATTTGTCAGAAACTCTTGCAAAATTTGCATCTACATTTAGCATCCAAGAGAAGGGGAAATTTCCTTCTCAAACATTGCAAAACCCCAAAGATCAATCTAACTCAAATGCAGGGAGTTCAAGTAACCATTATTTTGACCAAGCCAAGTCAGTCATGACGCTTCACAATGGTAAGATTGTTGAAAAACACATTCCTAACCCTTGTGAGAAAGAAGAAGAATCGATGAGGACCATCTTGGACACACAACCAGTAGAAGTAAGCAATTCAATTCCTGTTATTTTAGGGCGTCCATTTCTAGCTATGTCTAATGCTTTGATTAATTACAGTAATGGAGTCATGAAGTTATCATTTGGGAACATGACTTTGGAACTTAATGTTTTTAAAATGTGCAAACAACCAAATGAAGAAGAAGATGAAATTGATGAGGCCAATGTGATTGAATCTATTGTGGAAGATCACATCCAAAAAGGGAGTTCTTCTGACCCTTTGGAAACTTGTTTGGTGAATTCATTAGAATCAAGTATGGAACTAGAGTCTGATCTTACTGATATATGTTCTTTATTGAATTGTGCACAGGTGATGGAAAAATGCTCAAAACCAAGATTCCAAAAATTGGGGCAAATGAATGAAAGCAAGGAAGAGGAAGCTCCTAAGTTAGAACTAAAGCCCTTACCTGAAGGACTGAAATATGCATATCTTGGGAAGAATCAGACATATCCGGTGGTAATTTCTTTATCCCTCACATGCAAGCAACAAGGTAAGTTGATAGAAGTGCTTAAAAGGCATAAAAATGCAATTGGGTGGACTTTAAAAGATATAAAAGGCATTAACCCTTTAATTTGCACACATAGAATACATTTGGAGGAAAATGCCAAAACATCTCAACAACCTCAAGGGAGATTAAATCCACACATGAAAGAGGTCATTAGGGCTGAAGTTCTCAAACTACTTGATGTGGGAATTATCTATCCCATTTCTGATAGTAAGTGGGTAAGCCCTACACAAGTAGTACCAAAAAATCTGGCATTACAGTTGTTAAAAATGAAAAGGGGGAATCATTGCCAACTCGTGTCTCATCTAGTTGGAGGATGTGCATTGATTATAGAAAATTAAATGCTATCACTAGAAAAGACCATTTTCCCTTACCTTTCCTTGACCAAATTCTTGAAAGAGTAGCAGGACACCCCTACTACTGCTTTCGTGATGGATATTTAGGCTATTATCAAATTCTCATTGCACTCGAAGACCAAGAAAAGACCACATTCACGTGCCCCTTTGGCACTTTTGCATTTAGGAGAATGCCTTTTGGACTTTGTAATGCCCCAGCCACTTTTCGAAGATGCATGTTAAGCATTTTCAGTGATATGGTTGAGCATTGTTTAGAAGTTTTTATGTATGATTTAACTGTCTTTGAAAAATCTTTTGACACTTGTCTTGAAAACTTAGAAAAAGTCCTAAAAAGGTGTGTAGAAAAAGGTCTTACTTTGAATTGGGAAAAATGTCATTATATGGTCACTTCAGGAATTGTCTTAGGTCATGTAGTGTCTTTTAAAGGAATTGAAGTGGACAAAGCAAAAGTGGAATTAATTTTCCATTTGCCTCTACCAAAAACAGTTAAAGAGGTTCGTTCATTCTTAAGGCATGCTGGATTTTATAGGAGGTTCATAAGAAATTTCAGTGCTATATCTAAACCTCTTTGTAACATCTTAATAAAAGATACTTTCTTTGAATGGACTCAAGAATGTCAAAATGCCTTTAATACACTAATTGGACTTTTAACAACTGCTCCAATTATGCAATCTCCTGATTGGTCCTTGCTTTTTGAATTGATGTGTGATGCAAATGACTATGCCGTTGGTGCTGTCTTAGGACAAAGAAAAGAAGGTAAGCCTTACATAATATACTATACAAGTAGGACTTTAAATGATGCATAAATGAATTACACAACAACTGAAGAAGAACTACTTGCAGTAGTATTTGCATTGGACAAATTTTGATCCTATTTAATTGGTTCTCTAACAATTGTTTACACTGACCATGCAGCTGTGAGATATTTAATGTCTAAACAGGATGCAAAACCTAGATTGATACAGTGGATCTTATTGCTCCACGAATTTAACATCACAATAAAGGATAAGAAAGGAGCCGAAAATGTCGTTGCTGATCATCTTTCAAGACTAACGACAGAGATATTAATTGAAACTTCACCTATCGATGATTCTTTTCCTGATGAATT
This sequence comes from Boswellia sacra, assembly GCA_013180625.2. Classification (NCBI taxonomy): domain Eukaryota; kingdom Viridiplantae; phylum Streptophyta; class Magnoliopsida; order Sapindales; family Burseraceae; genus Boswellia; species Boswellia sacra. The sequence continues at coordinate 5,463 of SNVD02008518.1, forward strand.
TTTATTTTTCGTTGCTACTGTACCTTGGTTTGCTAACATTGTAAATTTTCTTGCAACAGGAAAAATGCCGCCTCATTGGAATGCTCAAGACAAAAGGAATTTTTTAACCAAGGTGAAAAATTTTTATTGGGATGACCCATATCTGTTCAAATATTGTCCAGACCAAATAATAAGAAGATGCATACCCGACAATGAAGTAAGTAGTGTCATTAACTTTTGTCATTCTGAAGCATGTGGAGTACATTTTTCATCTAGAAAAACAGCTGCTAAGATCTTACAATGTGGATTTTATTGGCCCACCTTATTTAAAGATGCACATGCATTTTGCAAAACGTGTGAAAATTGTCAAAAATTGGGATCCATTTCAAAAAGAAACATGATGCCTTTGAATCCCATTCTTGTTGTTGAAATCTTTGACTGTTGGGGTATTGATTTTATGGGACTCTTTCCACCGTCATTTGGTTTTGTGTACATCCTTGTTGCAGTAGACTATGTTTCAAAATGGGTCGAGGTAATTCCATGTCGAAACAATGATCACAAAACAGTTGTCAAATTCTTGAAGGAGAATATCTTAAGTAGATTTGGAATTCCTCGAGCCATTATTAGTGATGGGGGTACACATTTTTGTAACAAAACATTTGAAACTTTAATGAAGAAATATGGAATAACCCATAAAATTTCTACACCCATAAAATACACCTTATCACCCACAAACAAGTGGACAAGTTGAATTAGCTAATAGGGAGATAAAACAGATCTTAGAAAAAACGGTTAACCCAATAAAGATTGGTCTTTAAGACTTAATGATGCACTTTGGGCTTACTGAACTGCTTTTAAAACATCATTGGGAATGTCTTCTTATAGACTAGTTTATGGAAAGCCTTGTCATTGGCATGTGGAAATTGAGCATAAAGCTTATTGGGCCATTAAAACATTCAATACAAATTTGAATGATGCTTGCAAGTTACGTAAACTCCAATTGAGTGAACTTGAAGAAATCAAGAAAGAGGCTTATGAAAATTCTAAAATCAACAAAGAAAAAATGAAGGTTTTTCATGAGAAATCCATTGTTAGAAAATCTTTTGAACCTTCACAAAAAGTTCTTTTGTATGATTCAAGATTGCATTTATTTCCTGGTAAACTTCGGTCTCGTTGGACTGGGCCTTTCATTGTTAAAAACGTTTTTCCTCATGGAGCAGTTGAAATTGAGAACCCAAAGAATGGTAATGTGTTTAAAGTTAATGGACAACGGTTAAAACCATTATTTGAAAAATTTGACCAAAATGAAGAGTCCATTACTTTAGTCGACCCTTTCTAAGGATTGATCTTTCCCGGTCAAGTGGCGGATACGGTACTCTGTGACTTTTAAAGTCGGTTTTTCAATTCCCTAAAAACTGTTGCTCACCTTGCATTCATTTTCCTTTCTTTTCTCGCATTTTCACATGGACACCATTCTCTCAAATCTGCACAAACATTTTCCCTCTCTTCCTCCAAATGATTTGCTTAAAATTTACAAAGCTCGCGTAGAAAGAGTAAGGATGTTGATGCGTAAGGGTATGTCTGTCGAAGTAAGATGGTTAATTGAAGCCAAGGTTTGATTTTCTTATGAATTTTTAGATAATCTTGTTTCTCACATGCCAGGTATGGGAAAAAGCTCTTATGCCAAAAAGCGAAGAGCGAAAAGGTTACAAGTTTTTCCTAAATGTGCAAGATGGACTTGTAACCAGCGTTGCCGCTCCTTGGGATATTTGTCTAATAATTGAGAGGATAAACTACAGTTCATCAAGAATGGACTGAGTAGGGAGTCTTCAGATGATATCCGAGTGACTCTTGAGCGCATTCTTGTAGACTTGTGCAACGTGAAATTTTTCAATTGTGGACACAATTTCAAGATGAGCAGGAACGCTATAGTCTTGGGAATCTGACTCAAAACTGTTAGCCCTAAGGCTACATGATAATTTTGATGATAACAATACATATTGATTCATTGTAATTTACTAACATGTTTATTTATGTGCAAGAGTACTATCATTGAAATAATTGTAAAATCAAGAAAAGGCTCAAGTGTTGAAGCTAAGGAGAAGACTACATGTTAAAGGCACCAAAGTTTAAGAACAAGGTTTAACTCAAGGAATGTGACACATGAGCAATATTCAATCAATTAGTCATATATATCTCTATAGATGTCCAAATAATATGATTCTTAAGCCTTTGGAAAGCTTACTCAATTTATAACATTTCATATGTTTTAAATAAATTCAAATTTCAAGTGAAATGTTGTCCAAATCATCATGCAAGTTGAAAGATAAATGGAAGCAGCAAACATGAGCACCGAATACTTTTTTGGACATATCTTGAGCTAGAAAAATCAAAATGACTTGATTCTTATGGAATTGGAAAGAGGACCTATGAATCACATTTCATATGTTTTGAATAAATTCAAATTTTAAATGCAAGGATGACATAATTGACATACAATTCGGTAGACTGACACAGAGAAGAAAAATCAATTCATTTGAGCACTTAATGATTTTTTGTCCATATCTTGAGTTAGAGATATCCAAATGACTTGATTCTTGTGGCATTCGAAAGATGATTCAATGGAGCAGATTTCATAATCTTTGAAGAAATTCAAATTTCAAACATAAGGCCGATATAATACACATGAAATTCGGTGGACTGACACAAGAATGAAAAATCAAGTCACATGAGCACCGAATGGTGTTTTGGCCATATCTTGAGCTACAGATATCCAAATGACTTGATTCTTGATGCGTTAGAAAGATTATTAAATTTTACAGATATTTTATGTTTTACATATTTTCAAATTTCAAATGGAGCATTGACAAAAATGGTAGACAAAATTACAGTTTTTATAATAGGCAGAAAATTTGGAGTTAGTGTCTTCACTTGATTAAGTTCTTCCCATTTGCCTATAAAAGGAATCCTTCTCCCATGCATTCAGCAAGAAGAAGAGAAGTTTTTATCAAGCAAAAAGCAAGAGAAATATCAAGTCTAGAGAGTTTTATATTCTTTATCTACTCTTTGAAGAGAGTTGTACTTTTATTGTAAAAATTTACTTTGTTCTTTTATTGTGGTTAGAGTGAGATCTTCCTGTAAAGGATAAATGTTATCCTTGAGAGAACTCTTTCCTTGGTGAGTTTGTTTATCAATAAGAACTCTTGGTGTGGTGTTATCAAGAGTTGAAGGAAGTTGCCTCGGTGAGATTGTTCATCAAGAAGAACTCTTGGTGTGGTGTTATCAAGAGTTGAAGGAAGTTGCCTTAGTAAGGTTGTTCATCAAGAAGAACTCTTGGTGTAGTGTTATCAAGGGTTGAAGGAAAAAGTCTTGGTGAGGTTGTTCATCAAGCAAGTTGTAAAGATTTCTACAAATTGAGTTTGCACTCTCTCTATCCCTATCCTCTTTACATTAACTTGCACTTGTGATTGTTCTTTATTGCTATTCTCTTGATTGCATTCTATTTTCATCTTCTTCACCTTTATTCTCAAAGAAAGAGTTATATAATTTTGATCTTCAAAGAAAGTTTTACAAATCCGTTTTGATAAATAAAAACCCAATTCACCCCCCCCTCTTGGGTTGCCATACCTGGGTCAACAAGTGGTATCAGAGCAAGGTTGCTCATTTTTTTAAATCTTAACCGATTTTGAGCTATGGCAACTTTTAATCCAACTTCACATGTTGAGGGGCTTTCTATCTCTAAACCTCCATTTTTCAATGGAAGTGATTACTCTTATTGGAAAACTAGAATGAGTATTTTCTTGCAATCTTTTGATTATGATTTATGGTCTATTGTTTTGGAAGGACCTTTTGTTCCTAGCAAAATTGAAAATGGAGAAAGCATGCTTAAAGAACCTAAAGAGTTTAGTAAAGATGATAAAAAGAAATTGAGTTTGAATGCTAAAGCTATAAATGTGTTATATTGTGCTCTAGATAGAAATGAGTTTAATAGAATATCTACTTGTTCTACGGCACAAGAAATATGGCACACACTTAAAGTAATTCATGAAGGCAAGTTAAAGAATCCAAAATGAGTATGCTAGTTCATAGTTATGAGCTTTTTTAAGATGAAACCGGATGAATCAATTTTTGAAATGTTTACTAGATTTACGGATATTGTCAATAGTTTGAAATCTCTTGGTAAATTTTATTCTAATGTTGAAATGGTGAGAAAGATTCTTAGGTGTCTACCAAAATCTTGGGAGCCAAAGGTGACGGCAATTCAAGAAGCAAAGGACCTCACCAAACTACCATTAGAAGAACTTATGGGTTCTCTCATAACTCATGAAATCATCTTGAAGGGGAATGAAGAAGAAGATTGTGAAGTGGCAAACATGTGCTTCATGGCTTTAAGTGAAGATGAGGTAAGTATTCTAAACTATGATCCTAAGCTTTCATATGATGAATTACTTGAAGCATTCCAAAATTTAAATGTGCAAGTTGATAAACAAAATTCAAAAATCAATGCTTTCAAAAAGAAGTCAAAAATCATGTTATCTCAATTAGAAGAGTTCGTGGAGATAAATGAAGCTTTAGAAAATAAAAATGAAATTTTAAAGCAAAAGGATTTTGAAAGTTTGGAAAGTCAAATACATTTTTTAAAAACTGAAAATGAGATTTTAAAACAAAAGGATTTTGATAAATTAGAGATAGAAAATGTTATTTTGAAAAAGGAAAATAATGACTTAAGAAATATTGTTGATAGTTTTACAAAAGGCACAAAAAATTTGAATTCTATGTTACAAAACCAAAGGTGTGTTTTTGATAAAAGAGGTTTAGGATATAAAACTCATACAAATCAAAAGTATTTTAAAAATTATTTTGCTCATGCATCTTCTATGAATAATTCTAATCATTTATGTACTTATTGTAGAAGAAAAGGACACAAAGTGCATTCTTGCTATATTAAGAGAAATCCTAATTTGAAACAAATATGGGTTCTAAAAAGTATCATAACTAACCCCCAAGGACCCAAGAACTTTTGGGTACCAAAAAGTTACTCCTTGAATGTTGATTGTAGAGACAAAGGAGTGGCAAACACAAGTGGTACTTAGATAGTTGATGCTCAAGGCATATGACCGGAGATGCCTCCAAATTTTCAAGATTAATCATGAAGAAAGGAGGATATGTGACCTTCGGTGATAATGCCAAAGGAAGGGTAATCGGACATGGTGATATTGGTAACCCTTCTTCACCTATTATTGAAAATGTTTTGCTTGTTAATATTTTGAAACATGATTTGATTAGCATTACTCAATTATGTGATAAGGGATATTTTGTTACTTTTGAGCCTAATAGATATGTGATTAAGGATGTTAGTAACAATAAGACATTATTTGTTGATAATAGATGTGGTAATATTTATACAATTGACATTGATGTTAATAATCATGTAGAAAATTGTTTCATTGTTAATCATGATGCTTGGTTATAGCATAGAAGGCTAGGTAATGCTAGCATGGACACAATTTCAAAAATTTCTAAAAATGATTTAGTTAATGGTTTTCCAAAAATAAAATTTGAATAGGATAAGATTTGTGATTCTTGTCAATTTGAAAAACAAGTGAGAACTTCTTTTAAACAAAAAGAAATTTATTTCAACAAATAAACCTCTACAATTACTTCATTTGGATTTATTTGGACCATCAAGAACTCAAAGCCTTGGTGGAAAGTATTATGTTTTTGTTATTATGGATGATTATTCAAGATTCACTTGGGTGTTATTCTTGAAAACTAAAAATGAGGTTACACAATTTTTTTTTTTCAAATTTGCAAAAAGAGTCCAAAATCAAAAAAGGTATTCTATTGTGTCTATTAGGAGTGATCATGGTGGTGAAGTAGACAATGCTGCATTTGAAAATCTTTGTGATGAAAATGGTTTTGAGCATAATTTTTCCACACCTAGAACTCCACAACAAAATGGTGTTGTTGAGAGAAAAAATAGGACTATCCAAGAAATGGCGAGGACCATGTTACTTGAAAATAATTTGTCAAAATATTTTTGGGCCGAAGCCGTTAATACCGCATGCTTTATAATCAATAGAGTCCATATTAGAGCTTTAATAAAGAAAACTCCTTATGAACTTTGGAAATGAAGAAAACCCAACATTGGATTTTTTAAAGTTTTTGGATGTAAATGTTTTATTTTAAACACCAAGGATAACCTTGAAAATTTGATGCAAAAGCCGATGTTGGAATTTTTGTTGGCTACTCCAACCATAGTAAAGCATATAGAGTTTTTAACAAAAAGACTCTTACTATTGAAGAATCTATGCACGTTGAATTTGATAAAACTAATGTTATTTCTTCAAAGAATTTAGATGATGATATTGTTGAGGTAGAAAGGCAAATCAAGAAATCAAGGCTTGATGAAAAGAGCCAAGATGAATTCAACTTTAACAAGAAAAGCTTGAGGAAGTAAATGATTCTTCCCAAGAATTACTAAAGGAATGGAGGTATGCAAAAGCTCATCCTAAAGACCTCATTATTGGTGAACCATCATAAGGTATGAAAACTAGATATTCTTTTAAGAACGTTTGTAATCATTTTGCTTTTGTCTCTCAATTTGAACCAAAATCTTTTAAAGAAGCCAAAAATGACGAAAGTTGGATTTTGGCTATGCAAGAAGAATTGAATCAATTTGAGAGAAATTAAGTTTGGGAATTAGTCCCTAGACCCAAAAATCATTCTATTATAGGCACTAAATGGATTTTTAGAAATAAAGTAGATGAAAATGGCACCATTATTAGAAACAAAGCTAGACTTGTTGCTCAAGGATACAATCAAGAAGAAGGTATTGATTATGAGGAAACCTTTGCACCGGTTGCTAGATTAGAATCAATTAGAATGTTGTGTGCATTTGCATGTTATAAAAATTTTACATTATATCAAATGGATGTCAAAAGTGCATTTTTAAATGGTTACATTATGGAGGAAGTATATGTAGAGCAACCTCTTGGTTTTCAAAATCATGATTTTCCAAACCATGTTTTCAAACTCAAAAAGGCACTTTATGGCTTGAAACAAGCACCAAGAGCATGGTATGATAGATTGAGCAAATTTCTCATTGATAATGGTTTCGAAATGAAAAAAGTTGATACTACTCTTTTTGTTAAAACAAAAAATGATGATTTATTAATTGTTCAAATCTATGTTGATGATATTATATTTGGTGCTACTAATGTCTCTATGTGTGAGGAATTTTCCAAGTGCATGCAACAAGAATTTGAAATGAGCTTAATGGGAGAATTAAATTTCTTCCTTGGACTTCAAATCAAGCAATCAATAGATGGGATTTTCATTAATCAAGCCAAATACACAAGAGATCTTCTCAAGAAGTTTGGCATGGATAATTCAAGGACATATAACACACCTATGGGTACATTAACCAAGCTTGACAAAGATGAGAAAGGAAAAGATGTTGAGGTAACAAAATATCGAGGTATGATTGACTCTCTTTTGTATTTAACTGCTAGTAGACCTGATATTATATTTAGTGTGTGTATGTGTGCTAGATTTCAATCTTGTCCAAAGGAATCTCACCTTAAGGCTGTCAAAAGGATATTTAGATATTTTCTTGGAACCATAAATCTAGGTCTTTGGTATCCTAAGTGTGATAATTTTGATCTAATTAGTTATTCCGACGCGGACTTTGCTGGAAGTCTTCTTGATAGAAAGAGCACTAGTGGCTCTTGCCATTTTCTAGGACATGCATTAGTCTCATGGTTTAGTAGAAAACAAATTCTATTGCCTTATCAACCGCAGAAGCCGAGTATATTGCAGTAAGAAGTTGTTGTGCACAATCTCTTTGGATGAAACAAATTTTAAAAGATTATGGTGTGGTATTTGATCATATTTCCATCAAATGTGACAATACAAGTGCCATCAACATTTCAAAAAATCCAATACAACACTCTAGGACTAAGCATATAGAGATTAGACATCATTTTATTAGAGATCATGTGCAAAAAGGTAATATTTTTTTAGAATTTATTCCCACCGATAAACAATTAGCCGATATATTTACTAAACCCCTTAGTCAAGATAGATTCTGCATATTTAGAAGAGAATTAGGCATGTTGGATATGTCTTAATTTTGTTTTAATATGATAATCTCTGAATGGTAGCATATGTTAAGGGGGAGAATATATTTAGGGGGAGTAGTTAATTTGATTACATTTTTTGATGATAACAAAAGGGGGAGAAATAGTTGGATTGCTTATATTCATAACAAGTGCCATTTTTTTGTTTATTCTTGATTTTATTTTCATTCTTTATTTTAGATATTATTTGAAAGCAATCAATGGTTTGTCATCATCAAAAAGGGGGAGATTGTTAGCCCTAAGGCTACATGATAATTTTGATGATAACAATACACATTGATTCATTGTGATTTACTAACATGTTTATTTATGTGCAAGAGTAATATCATTGAAATAATTGTAAAATCAAGAAAAGGCTCAAGTGTTGAAGCTAAAGAGAAGACTACATGTTAAAGGCACCAAAGTTTAAGAACAAGGTTTGACTCAAGGAATGTGACACATGAGCAATATTCAATCAATTGGTTATATATATCTCTATAGATGTCCAAATAACATGATTCTTGAGCCTTTGGAAAGCTTACTCAATTTATAAATTTCATATGTTTTAAAAAAATTCAAATTTCAAGTGCAAGGTTGTCCAAATCATCATGCAATTTGAAAGGCAAATGGAAGCAGCTAACATGAGCACCAAATACTCTTTTGGACATATCTTGAGCTAAAAAAATCAAAATGACTTGATTCTTATGGCATTGGAAAGATGACCTAATGAAGCACATTTCATATGTTTTGAATAAATTCAAATTTCAAACGCAAGGCTGACATAATTGACATGCAATTCGGTGGACTGACACAGAGAAGAAAAATCAACTCATTTGGGCAGTGAATGATGTTTTGTCCATATCTTGAGTTAGAGATATCCAAATGACATGATTCTTATGGCATTGGAAATATAATTCAATGGATCAGATTTCATATTCTTTGAAGAAATTCAAATTTCAAACATAAGGCTGACATAATACACATGAAATTTGGTGGACTGACACAAGAAAGAAGAATCAAGTCACATGAGCACTGAATGGTGTTTTGGCCATATCGTAAGCTATAGATATCCAAATGACTTGGTTCTTGATGCGTTGCAAAGCTTATTAAATTGAACAGATCTTTTATGTTTTACAGATTTTCAAATTTGAAACAGAGGATTGACAAAAATTGTAGACAAGATTACAGTTTTTATGGTGGGCAGAAAATTTAGAGTTAGTGTCTTCACTTGATTAAGTTCTTCCCATTTGCCTATAAAAGGAGCCATGCTCTCATGCATTCAGCAAGAAGAAGAGAAGTTTTTATCAAGCAAAAAACAAGAGAAATATCAAGTCTAGAGAGTTTTATATTCTTTATCTACTCTTTGAAGAGAGTTGTACTTTTATTGTAAAAATTTACTTTGTTCTTTTATTGTGGTTAGAGTGAGTTCTTCTTGTAAAGGATAAATATTATCCTTGAGAGAACTCTTTCCTTGGTGATTTTATTCATCAAGAAGAACTCTTGGTGTGGTGTTATCAAGAGTTGAAGGAAGTTGCCTTGGTGAGGTTGTTCATCAAGAAGAACTCTTGGTGTGGTGTTATCAAGGGTTGAAGGAAGTTGCCTTGGTGAGGTTGTTCATCAAGAAGAACTCTTGGTGTGGTGTTATCAAGGGTTGAAGAAAAAAGTCTTGGTGAGGTTGTTCATCCAACAAGTTGTAAAGATTTCTGCAACTTAGTGGAAAGCCTAGCTTGTGGAGCTAGGAGCCCGTGGACGTAGGCAAGGTTTGCCGAACCACGTAAATTGAGTTTGCACTCTCTCTATCCATATCCTCTTTACATTAACTTACACTTGTGATTGTTCTTTATTGCTATTCTCTTGATTGCATTCTATTTTCATCTTCTTCACCTTTATTCTCAAAGAAAGAGTTATATAATTTTGATCTTCAAAGAAAAGTTTTACAAATCCGTTTTGATAAATAAAAACCCAATTCACCCCCCCTTCGGTTGCCATACTGGGGTCAAGAAAAACGACCCTGTTTATCAGTTTATAAGAAAACTGGATGGGAAGCATATCCCCAACTCATAGAAGGTATTTAAGCCGTTTCTGGACATAAAACCAGAGGAAGATATGAGCCACAGTCACAACTACCTGTACATATGCATGCATGCCATCATTTTTGAAATTTAGTGCCTCATAGCTTTCATTTTTTAATTTGTATCTTTTGTCTGACTTATGGTGTCTCATTTCATCATCTTTTCTTGAGTTTTTATGCATTATTGTCAACTTTTTCAACAAACAACCGAGCTACCTATATAGATCTAATCATTAGCATACCTTTTTGCACTCCATAAATACCACATCTCTTGTTCTCTTCTTCACACATAGTTAGAGAGTTGCATAAGCATGGAGGGAACTTCAAAACGTCGAATCCAAAAGATATGTGTATTCTGTGAATCTCGACCAGGTAAAAGTGAAGAGTTTGTCAAGGCAGCAAATTATCTTGGTAAACTACTGGCTGAAAGAAAGATTCATGTGGTTTATGGGGAGGTAGCCTCGGGTTAATGGGTTGTGTGTTAAGAGCTGCTTGTGTAAGAGATGGTCAAGTTTTAGGAGTTATTCCTAAAGCTTTGGCTATAGAAAGCATTGATGGAAAAACGGTTGGGCATGAGTTACAAGTCTCCTCTATGCATGAACGCATGGCACATATGCTCATCAATTCAGATGCTTTTATTGCTTTACCAGGTGGCTTTGGTACTCTCGAAGAAATTTTTCAAATTGCCTCTTGGGCCCAACTGAATCTCCATCAAAAACCTATAGGTGTGTTGAATGTTAACAATTTCTTTGATCCTTTAATAAGTTTTGTTGATGCAGCTGTGGAACATAATTTTATCCCTGATTCGGTGAGACAGATCCTTATTTCTACCACTTCTACTGGTGAGTTACTCGACAAATTACAAGCAGTTGAGTATGAACCTGACCCAGCTAGTACTCAAATTAATTGGTCAGGAGGGCAAAACAAAAAGTGCAAATTGGATCTGAATCTCCGTTCGTAATTTTTTTTCTTTTCCTGTCTTTTATTTTTAGCATTTTATAAGTCTTTCAGGTCATCTCTCTTGAATAACAGAAGCTTCAGGTAATGTCTCCTATACTTTATCTCTCTACATTTAAACATTGAGGATAATGTTTCATTTGGTTGGGGGGAAAGGATATTAGACATGAGTATGTTTTGAATTTTCTTTTTCTTGAAAAAAAAAGCGAGTTAGTAATTAGATTCAGAGTGCGGCGTAAGGAGTTCAAATCCTCTTGAGACGCATTCTGGGTCAGGAATGGCAGAGTAAGGAGGACCAGTTTGAACTCTTGAAACCCATTCTAATCAATTTATTATTTTATTTTGATTTTGAGAACTCATTTTAGCTAACATGATATTATTTAGTCTTGATTTTTGAATTTTATAACAAGGAAGTCTTATTCATTTCACTTTGAATTATTCAAATCTATGAACTCTCACAATCTTATCATTTAATAAATTGTGTGCTTATGTACTATTAAGCAAGTATTCATGAACCTTTCTACGCACACACACATACCTTGATGCATGATTATGGGTGGCGAAATGAAATGTTGCAATATTTGAGTTCTTTTGTTTTGTTTAGGATAACAACACAAAGGAAGGGGAAAGTGTTTAAAAAAGAAAAAAGAAAAAAAGAAAAAAAGAAAAAAAGTGAAAAAAAAGAAGAAAAAAAGAGAGAGAAAGCAATTGTGGATAAGTTCGGTCTCGTAGCCTCCTTAATTCGAGCAATTAAGCCTGAGGGGTGCCTTAACACCTAATACCCTAAGACCAACTGGTTTGGGAGCTATTGGCCCAAAGCTCGCTACATGGATTAAGGAGGAAGCTTAATGAGATTGAACATTGCACTATCCACAAGTTTTTAAGCAAAAATAAAGCATCGACAACCCGAGTCGTTAAGCTCGTAGGGGTGTCTTAACACCTAATGCCCTAAGGCCAACTGGTCTGGGAGTCATTAGCCTAAGGCTCGCTACATGGGTTAAAGATGCATTCCTTCAAAAAAAAAAAAAGAAAGAAAGAAAAAAATATATAAAATGAATAAATGCCCCCTACTTAAGGTTGTTAATCTTAACAAATATTAGAACCGATATGACTTCTTTCTAATAAGCCCCATAGTCATGTGTTGACTGAGCACAAAAAGAAGGTTTATTGATATCTTGACTGAAGGGTACATGAGTCATAAAGAAAAAAAAACGGTTGAAAGTTTATTTATTTGGATAAAATCAAGGAGAGTGCAATAATGATCACCTTGGATGTAAAATTCTATAAATCACTTCTAAATAATAACGTTTTAATTGTTAGGGACTAGCAATAAGCTGGTTGGGGGGTATGATGAACACTTAAATATGTATGCTTAATAAGAGTTTAATTCATCATATTGCATTAATAATATCATTAAATTCCTCAACTTAAGCATGTTTGTAGTCTTTGCATCTTTGGAATTAACTTTTTCTTAATTTTAGTTTTATTACAAGTTCGGTAAAATGGGCATAACTTTCTATTTATAGATCAGAATGATGCAAATCTTAATGTTTTGGAAAGCTGATTACATTATATACAAGATTGCATTTCACAAGCATCATCAAATCCGGGCTCTTAGTGGACAGAAAATGGGCTTGAAGTGAACCCATCTGTAGATTCGACCCAGCCTGACTATGCCTCAGTATTTTGACCATATCTCTCAGAATACATATCCAAATCGTATAAATCAAGATGTTCTACAATGATGAGAGAAATATCTAAAAATTTCATGGAGACATGTGATCAAAATTCACAATAATTCAAGGTCAAATCGGTGGTCCAAGTCGGTTCACCTAATTACCCCAATTTTCAAAGTTGGTGCATCTAATATTTGAAATTCCTTTGTAATTTGACAAGTTTACCCCTGAATGTATCTATAAGTAGAGGTGCCTTGTGACCCATGAGGGCACCTTGGCCTTTGCTGGGATCTTGTATTGTTTTTCTCTCTTGTATTTCTATGTTATTAATGAATTTCCTTTTTCTTATAATTTGTTTTCTTTCTCTATAATGTCTATCTAAATTCTCTCTTGCTAAGGTGAAAGGGTGAAACCCTTGATATGAGAGTAAGGATTTTCTAACCCTTTGATATGTGCTTAATAATCATAATAATATGTTGTTTATTTTATATGATTTATATTTATTTTCTTAATCAATCTTGGCACCACTCGTAAAGTGGAGGTCTTGATCCATTATCGACAATCGTTGGCACATCAAATGCTTGGATCCTTTCTAGATGTCGTATGATTCTTCTTTACCGACATGAATCTAGTTAGGAACCTTGATTTGTTGTAGACCTATGGTGATTGGCACATTGGATACTTGAACCCAGTTAGTGGTATAAATATTGGTAACGAAACAAATATAATTCATATAACTAAAATAGGTTGTTTATCCTTATTCGAAATATCAAGGGCGGATCCCCTAACCTTAGCTCTCATTATTATTGTGTTAATTTCTCTTGTGATATTCTCTTTTATTATTTAAGAACTTGTGCTTTACTCATACTTGTTGATATTATCTTGCCATCCCTTAGAATCATCCACATCATATTTGCTTACTTATAGTTTGTAGCGCTAAAATCCTTTTCCTCGTGGATCGACCCCGGTCTCATCGGGTTTATTACTTCGACACTCCTATACTTGGGAGGCAATCCTATTTTCGGATGTGTCAATATAGTGTACTTGTTCTTATATGTGGATGATATGCTTATAGCCAGTAAGGCAATCTCAAAAGTTCAAGACTTGAAGGAGTTTCTGCAGACTGATTTTGATATGAAAGACTTAGGAAAGGGAAGATGATATTAGGGATGGAGATTCACAGAGATAGAGACAAAGGTGCACTCTTCTTGTCTCTGAAAACTATCTTTAAAAAGTCTTATATCGATTTAACGTGGGTGGTGCAAAGGCTATTAGTGCACCATGGGTAGCACATTTTAGACTCTCATCTGAGTTGTGTCCCAAGACAAATGAGGAGAAACTTCAAATGGACAAGATTCTATATGCGAATGCAATAGGGAGTGTCATGTACTTGATGGTGTGCACTTGTCCAGATATTGTATAGGCTGTATCAGTTGTCAGCAAGTTTATGGCTAATCTGAGTAAGATTCATTGGGAAGTAGTAAAATGGTTGTTGAGACACATGAAAGGATCAATCGGTAGAGGATTGGTGTTTGGCAAAGTAGAACAAGAAGGAACAGTTTTAGAAGGCTTTGTTGATGCAGATTATATAGTTGATCTTAATAAAAAGAGATCTCAAACGGGATATGTGTTCACATTTGGTAGAGTATGTGTTAGTTAAAAAGTTCAGTTGCAATCCATTGTTACTTTATCAACTATGGAGTTCAAATATATAGTTGTTACTGAAGCTATAAAAGAAGCTTTGTGGTTAATGGGTTTGGTAGCTAAACTTGGAGCATCACAAAAGTCTATGACTGTGTTTTGTGATAGTCAAAGTGCTATACATCTGATAAAAAATCAAATGTATCATGAGCGTACTAAGCATATTGATGTGAGGTTACATATTGTTCGTGATGTTGTGACGAAAAGGCCTATAAAAGTGGAGAAGATTCCTATGAAAGACAATCCAGCTGATATGGCTACGAAGGTAGTACCATTGAGTAAGTTCTTACATTATTTAGATTTACTAAAGGTCTAGGATGAGGTCCCTTCATAAGTTCTTTTGAGGGAAGACTACAGGGTGTTATAGAGATGGAGGATTTGAGATCTAGGGTGGAGATTGGTTAGTTTTGGCTCACTAATCCTAACTAAATTCGATGTCAGACCTAGTGACCCGCACTCCTTTGCAAGAAGGATTGCACTCTTGCATAACTTGGCAGAGATATTGCACTCTTGTGTAATGTGAGTTGCGCAGCTACGCAAAGACAGGAGAAAGACGCTTTGTCTTCAGGCAGAGTCCTGCGCAAGGCACATTGCGTCGCGACACAAATGGCGATTATTGTTCACGACCAAGACATGATTTAAAGGCTTTCTTTCTATTTGAGATATGACTTAATTATATTCTCTTATAAGGTTTCTAGGAAAATGCACAGGGCTAAGAAAAAGTGTTGTTCTTTGTAAGAGAGAATATTGTAACACCTTGTAATCAATTTTTCTTCATAGTGAAAATCCTTTGTAGTCTTTCCAGTGGATGTAGGTTCTCTTTGAACCGAACCACTTAAAACATGGTGTCTTTCTCTTGTGTTTATTATTACTTGTTTGGTTGCTTGCCTTGATTGATAACTCTATTGTACTTTGCTGTTGCTTGATTTTTGGGTGGAATTGATTGGCAAGATCCTTGATTTCACAACATTTAGAATGAGTATCATTATTCTTATGGCAACCCCAATCTAATTCAATTTATAACATGCAATACATTAATTAATAACAATTTCTTTCAAATAATTGCATGGGCCAGTGCCTCTAAACGTCTTCACCTTATTATTTTCTTAAAGTAGAATGATTGATCAAGATTTTATTTAATTACATTAATTTTGCGTGTTTTCATGCATAATGATGGCATTTTATTAGTTCTTGATATGATAAGTAAACTCAAAGAATGAGTGCATAATCCACAAATTAGTTATTGAAATTTTATTTTATTCTACTAGTGGGAAACTATTAACCGAGACGCGCAAAAATATGAATATGAATGTGATTTGTCGCACATGAGCATTAATTAAATATATTTTTCCATTACAAATGAAACTCTTGCAAAGTTTGATGACTAAATCAGCCAATAGTAAGGTACTAATTACATATAAAATTGTAGTGGTATTTTGGAATGTAATTTGAAATGGTGCTATGTTATGCAAAAATCATATTAGGAGTTTAATTTTTATTCGTAGAAAATTTCTTCATAGTTTGCTTTTTAATATCTTATTCTATTATTTCCAGATATTAATGTAACAATTATTATTCTAACAAGTGTGGAGGTTTTAGTCAATCTCATGGGGTTATCCATGTTCTTTTCTCTTTAAACATAGTATTAAAGTTTCATCATAATATCTTTTTTCAAATATATTTTTAGGCTACATTTATTAGTCCTAGTAAACCGTTCATATGAAATGTAGAAAATCATTATTGTATATATTAATTGAAGAAGCTAAAGTAAACAAGAATATAGACACACACAAAATTTTTTTTTCTTTAAACATGTCGTTAAAGTCTGATCGTAACATCTTTGAAATCTAGTCTTTTAAGTTGCATCTAATAATATTAGTAAAAAGATCATATGCAAAAAATTAAGTAATAATTACATATCTTGAAGAAGCTTATAAATAGGAGTGGATCCAATAATGTAGGCTCAATTGGAGATTCATAGAAATAAAAATTATAATTCCTTTTTTAAAAATCTTCAAGGATATTATATAAGTATGTTGAAAGTAATGGCATGTATAAATTTTTAATCCCAAAAGTTGAAGACCTTTTTAGTGCATTATTTTTTTCTTTTTTCAGTTTAGATGTTATCATCTGTTAATTAGGGGTTAGGAAACGCTTAAATGATTATTAAATAATAATACTCTTCCTATATTTTATCCAAAATTGAATAATAATACTCTTCTAAGATTTTATTCAACTTTTATGTCTAGAATGATATAAATTTAATTAATGATTGATATGTGTATGGGACAATGATATAATTAATGATGTAGTAGTTTTATATTAATGCTTATTTGAGATGCATAATTTGAGATGTGTACTCATAATGATTAAGCTTAACTAGGCATGTTTGTCTATGATTTTGGGATGCGACTTCACACTTTTTAAAAATAAAGATAATGAAATATATTTAATTTAAATAAGATTCTAATTACAATACCATTTTACGCTTCTATCATTATGTCTCATTCTTTCATTTACGTAATTATCTCATTAACATATTATCTAAAATAGAAGACATATTGATTCAAATATTTATACTTGTTTTATATAAAATAGTAAATTACACTTGAATCATGCATCTTATCCTGTATTTCTATATTAAAAAAGGGAAAGTTTTTTTTTTAAGTTTCTCAGATGCCAATGAGTATCTTTGTTTCTGCTCCACGATAGATGCGCTAATAAAATCATAGTAAAATAGTCCAATTTACAAAACAAAGAGGCTTTTTAATAGTTTCATTTGAAAGTCAAATTATAATTATAAAATTAGCAAATAGGTCAGAGGACGCCTATTAAAACTCGTTAAGGATCGAAGTGGAATGATTTTCGGTGCTTTAAAAATAAATGACAACTAAAAAAATGCTTAATTATTTGCAACGTGACTTGCTCAGTGATAAAGAAACTGTACATGGATAGGGATGGGGATCTTGCTCCTCCCGCTCCACCCCATTAACATCCCTAGATGGGATTATATAAACCCTTGAAAAAAAAACACTGCAGGTCCCTTCTAAATACAACTTTAAGATTTAGTTTTTAAGTAAACATATTTTTGTAATTCAAATAACAAGAGACTATAAACAATATATAAATGTAGCATATAAATAGTTTTCACTATTTGTCACTGTGATGATCACTACTACAAAATGAAGCTTTTACTACAAGAATTTACTGCAGGATAAAAACATGCGGTAAAAGATAAAAATTTGTAGCGAGCTACACACCTGCAGTAGATATTAGGAACTTTTACTGCATTAAGATGAAACCGCAATAGAAAAAACATTTTTATTACTCTTTTGGTTTGCATTTCACACCTTCCTCCCCTCCCCTCCGGTCTCTCTTTTCTCTTTCTTTTTCCCTAATCCTTATAATCCCTAATGTCTTTCTCATCCTCATCCTCCTTGTCTCTAACTATGTCGGATACCATTGCCTCTACCGTCACTGACGACAACAGCGAGATTATGCTGTCGGAGTGAGAGTGGTTGTGGACTCCACGAGGAAGAGTGTTAGTATGAACAACTTGTCCCAGTACGAACAGCCTCATGATAATAACAGTAACAGTAACAATAATAAGGAAGAGTCGGCGGTGGCTGGTTATGCCTCCGCCGATGATGCTGTTAACAACTCTAGAGCTGGGTGAGAGCGAAAGCGAGGTTCGGTTCTATTCAGATCTCTTTTTGTTTTTTTTTTAGTGGTTTTATTTTGTTTAGTTGAAAAGTTGATTTTTGTATTGAAAAAAATGGAAGATTTGTTAGGAGTTCCATGGACTGAAGAAGAGCACAAGTTGTTCCTGTTGGGATTACACAAATTGGGGAGAGGAGATTGGAGAGGAATCTTCAAGAACTTTGTGAAGACAAGAACGCCAACACAGGTGGCTAGTCATGCTCAAAAGTATTTTCTTCGACGAAGCAATCTCAATCGTCGACGCCGCTGATCTAGCCTCTTTGATATCATAACTGATTCGGTAATGTAACCATCTTGCTTTGATTTCTTGATCCTATATATGAAAGAATTGACTTTTATGATTAGAGAAATTGTAGCTTGTCGGATTTTTCATTGAAATTTGAAGAAGAAGAGAGTAAATGAAGCTCTTCTTGGATCTTTTAAGGTTGATTAGAGAAATTTTCTCTTTCTTTGCTTATGTGATATGTTGAATTCTTGTGTATTGCAGGTCAGGTGCCTCTTTTCTTAGTTCTGTCGAATGTGCATCACCAAAGCAGAGGAGGTGGCTTGAAGATATAGCCTTGCACCCGTTTGGAAACAACCTTTTTTGTGCATAGACTGCTGATAGTAGGGATTCTCAGATGTCAGTCTTAAATCTGAATAAAGCACATTGGGTAAGGGTTATGGTTAAAGTAGATTAATTAAAGATGCAACTTTTGCATGTTAAAGGTTAGGACTTGTGTTTGAAAAGTTGTAACCTGATGAGCACACAACTGCAACAATTATCAGAAATTTCTCCTTCAGATAATGTATTACGATGTCTTATGTTTGTGCATAATAGAAAGCTCGTGTAACTTTCCTGGATGATAAACCTCATGTTAAGGGTATTATCAACAACATAATTTTCTTGCCCTAAGAAAATGCCTGTTTTGTTACTGGTGGTACTGATCATGCTGTCATACTTTGGAGTGAGAGAGATGCTAAGAACTCATGGAAGCCAAAGGCGCTGCACAGGAATATGCATTCTTCTACTATCATGGGAGTTGCTGGGATGCAGCAAAAGCAGATCATATTGTCTACTGGTGCTGACAAAAGAATTATTGGGTTTGATGCAGGTGCAGGAAGAGGAGACTTCAAGCATCAAATAGAAAGTAAATTCATGAGTGTTCTTCCAAACCCATGTGACTTCAATCTCTTCATGGTTCAAATAGGGTAAGTACATCCATTCTGCAATGATTATCTTCTTTCCTTTATTTTTTGTTTTATTCATTTAGTTTTTGATCTCTATGTTATCCTACTATAGTCTTATTAACTATTGATGGCACAACCGGCTATGCTACCATCTGGATCTTTCTCTCTTCTCTTCTCTGCTCTTCTCTCTCTCTCTCTAAACCAATCCTTTCTCTTTCACTTCGCATAGCAAACTCTCCCTTCTCTTCTCCTTTCCAAGATGAACAACACCTCCTCTTCAATCAACCAGCTTTCTCATTAGTTTGCTTTCTTCTCTTCCCCTACTTTTTCTTTTTATTATTTTCTGGTGGGAACCTACCAAACACGCGTCAAAAATTTCTCTTATTTTTTTCTTCAATTCCCGACCAAAACATGGCCAACCCATCTGGGAATCACCAGGACTAGAGCTACCCTTCCTCCTTCTTCAATGCCATCAACTAGGGTGGTGCCAACTTGGTCGTGCCGGAGAGGGCGCCAGACGGTTACGGGCTTAAGCACAAGCCCGGAATCTCCATGGAGTGGACTGCCGAGGAAACATGCCATACTGGAAGAAGGGTTGCAAGCGTGGGTCTTTTTGGCTTTTTTGGATTCATATTTGAGTTGGGTTGATTTGGTTTTGTGAATCTTGGTGGAAATATTTTAGCTTTTTGATGGGTTTGTTTTGGTTTTGATTTTTGAGTTTTTCTTTCTTGGAGTTCTTGTGATTTTGAATTAGTGGTTTGGCGTTTTGTGTTTTGAAGTAATTTTGATTTCTTTGAATTCTTTGTGTGGTGTAAATTTTTTCCTTTTTGGTTCTTGATTAGTTGTTTGGTGCTTTTGGACTTCTTTTGTGTTGAAAGTTGGTATTTTTGTGAAGTTTTGAGTGAAAGCTGCGATTTTTGTTAGTGTAAGTTGATTGGATTTTCAAAGTTGAAATTGAAATTTGAGTTCTTCGTGCTAATCATACTAAGAATGAAGAATCATCCAGTGAATTCTGAAGATTTGGCCTGTTGTAGTGCATAACAAATCAGAAAAATATATTATGGAAAAGCCTTCTTATTGACCAAAACAGAGATATTGTTTCTGTTTTGAATCTCAAAATAGAGATATTTTTTCTTTCATTGATCTTCAAGATTCTTCAACACTTCTAAGTCTTAGCCAGTCTAGGATTTTTTTTTTTAAATAGCTTGCATTTGATCATCCTTACAACATGGAAAGTCAAGAAAGCAGAAGATCTGCAGTCTGGTCACCAATGTTTGAAAGTTCTGGTTTGCTCTGCACAAAAAATTGTTTGTGTAAACAAGCTGCAGAAACTTGTCCCAGGAGTGAGGGGGCTGGGGGAGGAGCAATATACTGTTTGCATCTTTTTATTCATTTTGTTTTGTTTTGTTTCTAAATTGGCTTGGTTGGTCTTCTTTAAGGTACCAGGTAGCTAGTGGCTTGTAAAAACTGTTGGATAAGTACTAAAGTTGTATTAGATATTTATTCTTTTAGCGAATATATTCAAGTAAAATCTTGGGTTGGATGCATCTTCTTATTGCCTTTCCCAACACCCAATTTATGATCATGCTGCAATTTTAAGTGCTATTGATTATTGAAATCTTTCCTAAATGGAAGTATTATGTGTTACGAATTGGGTTGCAAACTAATTTCTTCTCACTATTTATTTACTTATTTATTTTTAATTTGATGAGTACAGAATTTTATCCTTTCAGTTGCTCTTGCGCATACAGTTTATGGTCTTTACACACAGACTGATAATTATAAGATTATCTATAGCAGAAATATGCTCTGATTAGCTAAAGACAGATGCCACTTAAAGTATCACAATGTGTGTTTGGAATAATTTTCCTTGCCATCCATGAAACAAAAACTGACGTTTGGATGTATTTTTGCCTTTTATAGTTCAATATGGGGGACTTTCTTATCGATGACCAATCCATAGGTGCTTTGTGACACTTTCTCCCTGACCACTCATTGAACTCTCAACAATTGAATTACTCCTTGAAACTTTGCACTGCCATGCTAAACATGGCATGACAATGTTGTTGTGATTTGATCACTGGCAAATCTCTGTCGAATTTCAAAATGAGTGCATAAGAAGATGACAGAGAACACCCTTTTGTTTTTCCATTTACCAAATCTAATCACTTCTTCTAGAAACTTTTGATAACTTTCTTGAAATTGGTTTGTTTTTCTATTTTCCTCTTGGATTTTTCAAAACTGTTAGTTTATCTACATAAATTTACATACATCCAATTTCATACTAGCTGATTTTCAAAAGGTTAACCGATACTTGGGTGGTTTCTTGTAGTGAGGGCTGCCCTTTTGTCTACAATGATTAGTTGGTCACAGATTTAGACATTGGTTGCTTGACACCTCTGCTTTGCTTTTGGAACTCTTATTTATCATTAATCTATTTACTTTTGTTTCGTACCTAGAACTAGAATATAAACTACTTTCTCTTCTACTGATTAGTTGGGCTGAAAAAGAGTTATGTTTTGAAATTAAATTGTAGAGTTACTTGTGTTATATCCGTGCCATATCATGAGCCTTTGGAGATATTTGAAAAATGCATGAGTTTTCAATCTCTAGCATCTTCATTCATTGTAAGTCAGTCACGGCATCCTTATGAAGTTATGGGATTTATAACATGCAGGAACCTTTTAAGCTTTTAAGAAACATGTTGCACAAACATTAGCTCCCTGTCATTTTATTTTTAGCTTTAAAATTATATGTTTTAGTTAAAGGTTTTAGTTGTCTCAATATATTTCTAATTAAAAGTTATGCATAATGTCATTCTTCTGTTTGAATAATTTTACTGAAATTAGCTAATTCGGTCTCTTCTGTTTGCTTCTCGTCTGATGTTGTTTTGTTTTTGCCTGAAGATATTCCTCTCTCTTCTGCCCAATTCTGGCTGCTTCTAATGTGATTGTTAGTTTACAACATCTGGTTTCACATGAAGCTTATCCACTCGACTCACAGGTCAGTTTAATTACTTCTAATGTAATTGATTAGTTTATTGCACCTGCTTTTTAGCTTTTCTTTTAATCTTCTTGTTATGATGCACATGCACATGTAAATTCTATGGACACTCTTTCTGCCTCCATCTTTTCTGCTCTTAATGATACTATCATGCAATGTTTCGTTTAGGACCAGGAAGCTAACCTAGAATCTTCTATTATTTTTTACATCGTAATGCACCTTGTAAATTGCCATTTCAGCTAGCATGTAAAGCAGACCTTTTGATATATGGCTCGTGTAGGCAGACTTTACTATCTATTTTATTTATGTTCTATAATATTAGTATGTCCAACAAAATGTTGATTTCTTTTTTATTATTATCACTATTATTGTCATTTATTTATTTATCTTTGTGTGTGTACTGTGGGACTGGAGGAGTTTTATTCAATTTTATGAAGCACCGTTGACCTTCTTATTTTTGCCCTCTTCCTGATTTGCAGGATATGAAAATGACACTTTCTTTCGGCCATGTAATTTTCCAGAGGAGTAATGACAGAAGTAGGATGTCTATGCGATTGACTGAGGAGGCAGAGAAATATATTGAGGACTTCATTTCTAATGTGGAAGATACAGATATTTCATCGGTAGATGGAGAAAGGAGTGATACAAGTTCAAGTCCAGGAGGATTAGCAAAGACGGAAACTTTCCAGAGTCTAACAGTGTCTAAGCCTAATTGAGCCGTGATTAGCAATTTGTGAGTACTTGAAGTTCCAAAAGTGCACTCAGGAAAATGATTGTGAAGTCATCAACTCTCACTTGAATTTTTATGTATTTGAATTTTAATTTGTCTATGCAGGCTATTCAGGTTGGCACTATTAGAGTACTTTCAATGCTGTTCACTATATTAGATTATTTCCAACCATATTTATTTGGCAGTGCATGCTTTGTTTTAGATGATAACCAGGTTTGGCATTTGTGGTTTTGCTTATCCCTGCTCCTTTTGCTCAGCTTCTAATTTGAGTGAGTCGTTTCTGTTTTGTAATTTGGGTTACTTGTTTTAGATTGCAAATTTAAGGCATTTTGTTG
The DNA here is from genome assembly GCA_013180625.2 of Boswellia sacra. Taxonomy (NCBI): domain Eukaryota; kingdom Viridiplantae; phylum Streptophyta; class Magnoliopsida; order Sapindales; family Burseraceae; genus Boswellia; species Boswellia sacra. Next base: position 28,925 of record SNVD02008518.1, read on the forward strand.
GTTGCATGCTGCAGTCGATAGAAAATAAAGATCTATTTATTACTTATGCGAATCTTCTCACTGCAGCTGCATATTATCAGGTCTGCTAATTTAATTATTTTTAAGAGTTTGAAGCCTATTAACAATTAATGCAATTAATAAATTGCTTATGTGCTTGAAGTGTATTTTCTTTTCCCTTTCATTTTGTTTGGCACTGGCTTTAGGCTTGTTGCATTTAACTCTCATACTCTTTGCTACTGTAGAATACTGTGATAGCGGTCAAATTATATTTTTTCTCTTTAATTAGGCAGGGCAAAAAATCTTCATTTTATAAAATTTATTTAAACCTGGATCAGCATTCTTGTTAATCCATATTCGGTGCAACTTCTTGAAGCTCATAGGAAGCTATGCTATTCTGAGGACTTTTTCCATTTGCTTTTCTTAGTGACAACTTCCATCTCAATGATGATATTTTAGCTTCTGGGAATTGCTTTCTAATTGGTGATTTTTAATTTTTTTAACTAATTAATTAATTTTTTGTAGCCTGCTTTTCTTATTGCTTTATTTTGTGAAAAAGTAATATGGAGGCTCAACCTAGTAATGAAGCCTCCTCTAATGGCTCCATTGTTGGTAATAAAGAATGCAGTTGCACTTGCCTCTGCAAACAGAAGTAATGGCAGAAGTACAAGCTTGGCCAACAAAGCACTAATTCCGAATTTGAATTCTCAAGTCAAGAACTGGACGGAGTCAAACTCAAGTAAGTTGCTGATTCACAATCAAGCCAACATCTCTAGTTCAAACCTATCCAGCAACGGTAGCATCTTAAAGTTTTATGTGTTATGACTTCTACCTACAATTTCCCTCTTGAATCAAACTTTATCTTGTTCATATTGGCATGCGAGCTTAGATTACATTTTGCATTGAGATTAATGAACGGGCCTTTGTTTTCTTTTAATTGTATATTTTAACTTAATCTGCAGCTCCAACAGGATTGGAGAAATCGAAGAACAGAATTTAGCAAAGTGCCTCAACAAGATGTCTGCCTTCCTATTTGGCTGCAAAATTCAGCACAAAAAGTCTGCATGAGTGGGAAGGAGGAGAGTTGTTGATGGAAATCGCGACCAGCTGTCATGGCAATATAGCAGTCATAGTTGAGATCTTATCTTTTTACCTCACCTCTACTTTCTTTGCATGAAGAAAGTTCCTGTCTTATATCCTGTGTTTGCCACAAAGTCTATGATTATGATGATTGTTGTAAAACCTTATCAAGATATTAAGTGAATTTGTAGTGGTGGAGCATATATATCTCTATAGGAACCTGAATTGTTCTAAGACAGTATTCTATTTGATGTGTGTTTTGACTACTCTTGACTCTGGACGTCGGATTATGCTACTATTAATCTCCTCAATTGAGTTTCAACTCTTTATTCTGCATCTCAGAAGAAATAGATAAGTATATAATTAATTACTATTTGCTCCCCCTGGGCACTTTTGACTTATTGAATTTGATATGAATTCTCAATTTTGTCCAACTAGAACTGGACGATAACTTTTTCATCCAGTACACTTTTTACGGCGGGCCACCAGCCCACGGTAAACAATTTTTCATCAGCTTTTTACGGATGGCTATAAGCCTGCGATAAATAATACGCCAGCTTTTTACAACGGGCCAAAAGCCTGCGGTAAATAATATGCCAGCTTTTTACGGCTGGCCACCTGCCCGCGATAAAAAGTTTTACCCAAGATCACGAATTTCTACGACGGTCATTATAATTGCTGTAAAACCTTTTTACGGCGGGCCAAAACCGCGAAAAAAAGTAAAATGAGTTTTTACGTCACCATTTTATATGGCGGGTGAAAACCGCTGTGTGCCAGCTGTAGAAGACTTTTTACTACGGTTTCGACCCGCCGTAAAAAGCCTATTTTCTTGTAGTGTGCATGGTGTGTATTCTCGTGGTCCTCCATCTGCCGAAAAATAATTAATACTCTAATTTAATGTCATATTATTTGGAATATATGATTTTGGGACAAATTTAGGATACGTATCGCTACTCTTTTAAAACTAACATATTTTAGCAACTCGTTTACTAGACAATCATTAATTTATTACATATTGTTTGGAATACAAATTTTGAGATATAATTTAAATTGAGTATCACTATTCTTTATTTTTTAATCTAAATTTATTAATATTAGTAAACCAGTCACATGTGCCACATTTAATAATTACTATATTTCCTGAAGAAGCCGTGCCAATAGATCCTAAATTGTAGGATCCATTTTAGATTCATAGAAATATAAAAACAAAAAAAATAAAAAATATATATACGTGCTGCATATATAAAATTTCATTCCAAAAGTCAAAAACTTTTTTAATGTGTTAATTATGCATGACATCAACTTATAGTCCAATTTTAAATTTCTTAAAATTTTGTGATTGAATTAGATGGTAATGCATGCATGCACCCACTTCAAAATCTTGCTGGCAGTCGTGTACATGCAATCGAGTTTCTGTCAACAGCCAAAGAATAATAACTTAACATATTACTCATAATACAGGACATGTTGATTAAATTTTTTTTTGCCGTTCATGGACAAATATGGGATATAATTTAATCATGCATCTTATCTTACGTTATCTATATTAAAAAAAAAACATAATATTACATTTTTTTAGTAAATTTTAGAACCATACAATCAACAAGATATCGATCACAAATAATATCTTTGCAATGATGTAGTGGAGAAAAATTTAACCGAAGCTGTACATTATTTAAAATAATGAAGTGATATTTTGAACACAATTTTTTAACATAAAACTATATACAAATCTAGAATAATTGATATACAAATCTAATGATTGAGATGATTAATGAGTTGAGACTATTAAATATAATGTGAAGTCTGTGGCTCAATTTGTGTAATGCAGGCAGAAATTGGCGTAGGTGCATCAAAATCTGCATCAGATGTAGTATCAGACATGTGAAGATAGAAAGTTGGCGCAATGGTGAGAATCATTTGGCGCAACAGTGCGGATTCTGGGTTTGTGGTTTTTTTTGGCGGAGAGTTTGCACAGCCAAGCGAGTAATGTTGCTCATGAGTGCGGGACTATTTCCTAGTTAAAATAGGATTTCTTATTTCACAAGTAAACGGCCTATAATTCTTGGACTACAAATAAGGGACGTGTTTTCAATGTAAAGTGAGTTCTAAGAGAGCTAGAAAAGAGAGAAAAGAAAAAGGGTTAGGTTTAGAGAGATTGATAGCCTTCTTGAAGTGTGAAAGGCTAAATTTCTTCTAGTTGTCTCTAGTTTATCCCTAGTAAACACTCTTGTATCTCTTATTTTCCACTATAGTGGATTGATCATCACCAGCAACTGGACATAGGCTTATATATTGTGATCTGAACTAGTATAAATCCTTGTGTTTTATTTGTTTTCCTTTGCTTGGGTGTGTGTTTAATCTCCTAGATTAATTCTGCGATAAGCTACTTATGAGTGTGTTTATCACTCTTCTTCACAACATATAACTTTTTGACTTTTAATCTTAATCATTGATTTGACAAAATCAATGGTCATAAATATGCGTTAAAAGAATTTCTTCCCTTTGAAATTATAATCATTATAATTATAGAAATATTAGTTTAACGAATTAAATAATTGCTCAGAGCATACCATGTCACTAGAAAATCATCTAAATTAATCTTTATGCTTCCTTAATGTTTAGTTCTTTCTTTTTCTTTCTTTACTCCATTAATGGCAATAACCATGTGATTGTGTGGTCAGGTAAATATTCTTTAATATTTTCTAAGCTAAATTTTGGTCTATGAAGAATATAATATATATAGTTAAAATATATAATAATATCCACTAAAAATAGTTGGCCTGTTGTCTAGCGGAAGGTTAGTGCCTGAACCACGAACCTTTATAGTTGTGCAAAAGTATTAATAAATTTAATTAAAGTAAATTTATAATTTGAAAGCTGAGGTTCAATATACACTCGAAAAAAGCTCTTCAAATCCCTTCTAAATAGACCTTTTAGAATTAATTTTTTATTTGACAATTTTTATTTATACACTATTAAGAGCATATAGACATTAAAAATTAGTTGATAAATACCGTTCAATATAATAGTTTAATTTTCAAATTAATTTAATAATATTTTAACAAAGTTGATAGAATTAATTTTTTTATATTTAACATGATTTGATAACAGTAAAATAAATTAAAAGGTGGGGTTATAAAAAAGCTCTTCACATCCGTTCTAAAAAATGAAAATAAATAGTATTACTCTTACAAAATTTATATATATACAAACTTATTTATACAAATTGATGTAATATTACTTAATTATTCACAGATTATCAGTCTTCATCAAATAAATTAATTTTGCACATCTATTACTCTAATCATCTTATAATACATCATTTTATATACAAAGTTTGTAAGACTATAATTATCCAATGAACATATTGATGTCTTTGTTTACTATTGAACCATCCACGTCCTTGTTGTGTTGCTTAATAAATCTCATGGAGCTACCCAGACTTCTTTTTTCTCTTTAAGAATATTATGTTACGTATTGTCATGTTATCTTTGAAATCTTTTTTCTTAAGCTACATTAATTTATAATTATTAGTAAATCAGTCACATAAAATATGTTTAGTATTTATTAAATATCTTGAAGAAGCTAGGAAGCGAGAGTAGATAATATATTATAGGCTCTATTTGAGATTCTTAGAAATTAAAAATGAGAAAGAAATTAAAAAGACATCTTCAAAATCTTAACTTTAAAAGTAAAAGAGATTTTTCAATTTGTTATTTTTTTTCTAGCTCAATTTAAATTTTATTCATATGTTAACTACTGCATCAACCCATGGGACTCTACGCTTCTCTCTCTCTCTCTCTCTCTCTCTCTCTCTCTCTCTCTCTCTCTCTCTCTCTCTCTCTCTCTGTCTCTGTGTGTGTGTGTGTGTGTGTGTGTGTGTGTGTGTGTATTTATTTAAATAGTTAGTTATGCGACATTTTCAAAATTTGAGAATTTGTTAAAGGCAAATATGAATTTGTATTTATTTAAGAAATTATTTCATATTAGCATTTTGCCTTTGATCTATTGTATTAATTAAGATTAATTTGAGGACTAAGATTCATTATATCTCCCTATATGTATAAAAGCACTTGATTTCCAATTGACTCGATTTACATTTGCCACTAATGAATTGACTCAATTTCTAATAATTTTTGCACATTCTAAAATGTTAAAAGATATCAAGGCTTCATGTTATCACAATAAAACACCTTCTCTCAGTAAATTGTACTGCCGGAATAAAAATAGGTATTTCGTATGCAAAATGTAGTTCTTTGCGGACTAAATATTATCGGTTGTGAGGCTGGAATGATATTGTAACACCCTAAGTTTTGTAATACTAATATATCTTGAATAGAAGTATACTTATAAAGGTGTATTGTAATGATTAAAATTTTAGGGGGTGAGTGATGAGACTTAAAGAAATTGGGGTCAAATTGAGATTTTGTTTGAAGCTTATCTATATATATGATTAAGTTTCTAGAACTTGCATCCTTTTCCCTTATCTTCAAGAAGGCTCCAGCCCTCTCTCTCTCTCCGCCTCTTGTTCTTTTCATTTGTGAGAAATCAAGGAAATTAAGGGGAAGCTAGGAATCTTTTTCTCCTTCAACTTCTAAAGGTTAGTTATCAAATTTTATGAAGGAATATTAGGCTAGACTATGGTTTATGGTGTGTTCATCTTATGTATACATTTAGGTATGTTGGAAATCACAAATATTGGTAGTCTATGCATGATTCTAGTAAATTGGATGAGATAGGAAGGCCATAGATAATGATTGGGTTAGAATTCTGTAGGACAGTCAAATTGAGCAGTAGGGCGTACAAATTTTCATAAAAATTCTAGCCTTGTCATTCAGTTCTAAAAATTTTATATGTCAAATTAGACACATTAAAGAGTTTACAGAAATTTGAATCACTCAAAAATTCGAAATGGGTTATTTATGGTGAATTTTCTAATTTGCTAAACCGAAATCTGGTCTCCCCTATTTTAAAACAGAGAACGGGAATTGGGATTTAATTAAGGTGACTGTCCTCTATGAAAAATTCTGGTTTTTGGAGCATAAAGTCTTGATTTTATTTCCTATTGAACTAGATATTTTCAGAGTTTTTGGAGTTTCGTATGAATTTATATGATTTTGAAATTTGGGGCAGTGAAGCTGAAAATTTTAACTCTCAAAATAGAACTAATAACTTAAATTATATTCGACTGATGTAGACTCTTTAGAAAATTGTGATTTTTGGTGAATGATATTTATATGTGTCTAGTTTTAAACTAGAAAGTTTGGCAATAATTTGATTAAAGATGAATTTCATAAAATTCGTCAAAATACTGTTGCTCAATTATAAAACCTGTAGACGAAAATTGTGTATTGTAAAAATTAAGGGATTTCAAGGAGTATATGGCCTTATTTTGACTCAATATAATTCATGGGATGTAATATATGTATCTATTTGAGTCCCATGAAGTTTGGTGAAGATTGGAAGTAAATAACCTTTTATTTAATTATTCAACCAATAAGTGAGTAGTATTGGATTGTTAACGGTGTTATGAATTGGTTGAGTTTTGCTAAAACTTAAGAGGTTCATTGGTTTCTAGGTGGAAATCAAAGTCTGAGAGTGAAGGAAACCAGGTAAGTAGCTAGATCATTTCTGAGGGCACAATAGATTTTATGTTGATTTGTGAGTTGTATTGATTTCCTTACGTTTATGTACTTTATGAATGAATTTCTTCAGAAATGCTTTGATTGTGGTTGGAAAAAAAATGAATTGGACCATGGATACATGGACTTTAAGGTGAAATAGCATGAATGACTTTTTTGGATGATTCATATGATGTGTGTTTCCACTCCTTTATATAAGCGTGGGTGATGTTTTGATATGAATGCTAATGATTGTGGCTTATACAAAAATGTGAATTTGGCTATATGTTTGTAAGCCATAGCGTGAAATGGTATGACTCATGTATATATATGAAATATTATGTGTATGAAAATGCCATGAGATGTGTATGGCTTGCACACTCACATATGTATGTGAGAATCTATGATGTGCCATGAAATGGGCATTCACATGCCAACTTTGGGAGAGCACTTAAATGTTTATGTAGTAATTCATGCTTTGGGTTGGGTTATGGAAGTGTCCGCCCAAAGCTGATAAATTCATGTGGGTTGGGTTAGGGAAGCATCCGCTTAAAGCTAGCCATTGCATATGGGTTGGGTTATGGAAGTGTCCGCCCGAGGTTGATACATGCGTTTAGGGTTGGGTCATGGAAGTGTCCGCCCAAAGCTAGCAAATGCATGATGGGTATGGTTGTGGAAGTGTCTGCCCAATTTGTGATTGCGTGCGTGTGTTGTATGTGTCCCCAAAGTCATTTAAGGCACAATTTAAGTTGTGAGTTAAATATATGTGTATGCTTGTGAAGGAAAAACGTGATGTACAAGTGCACGAGTGGAAACGTATTTTATAGGTGTTGATGTTGAAGTAGAGCAAGAACTATGAAAAATTAACTAAATTGTATTTGATGGCAAATAGAGAAAATGGGCATTAAGTGTATTACTCATAAACTTAATCGGCAGAGGAGCACCAGTGTAGGTGCACAGAGCGCAAGCTGCATGCTATAAATCGGGAGGAGATAGAAAGTTGGTGTCGTAGCGTGAAATTATTGGCGCAGGAGCACCCATTCTTTACATAAAAGGCTCATAAGACAGAAACTTGGCGCAACTGTGCCTATGCGCGACCTATGAGTTTTGTTACTATTTATCTAACTTGTAGATAAAGAAAAGGATCGCTTGCCAGACAAGTAAGATTTGTGGGATGTATTTATGTGATCTATCCCTGCATGAATTTCAATTACTTTTCATGTTTAGCTACTTACTAAGTGTTTTACTTAGTAACTCTGTTGTGTGCTCAAGTGAGCATTAGTTTCAGATTTTCGAAGGACATTTGGCATAGTGGCACGAAGTTCCCTTGGCAACCATCACACAGCTGCAACGATTTAATTTTGCTTGGAATTGTTTTTGATTAGCATGAAATGTATATAGAATGTTCCATGGTTGAAATGGGAACTTTGTGTATTTTAGATGTAGTATTAATGAAATCGGTTGTTTTTCTCATTTATTGAGTGTGAATAGGCCTTAAGTAACATTTTGTATCTATTCTAGGGTATGGGGTGTTACAGTGTGGTATCAGAGCCTAAGTTTACAAGATTCTGTGGACATTTTGTTGCAAACGGTTAAAGGAACCAAGTCCTATGCCAAATCCTCAATAGTTATGACGGAGTAAGTTATTCGATAGGGTATACTAATTATTACTTTGAATATGGTGTTATGTGAAATTAGTAATTATGTCTCGTGTTGGCTGACCGAGGAGGACTGATGATCCCACCGTTGAGGAGATACGATGAGCGAGTCTTACTCCCAACGTGAGATGGACTTTGGAATTAAATGATCCGTCTACAACTAAGGGGAGAAGAGGGAGGCAGCTAGCAAGAACGAGAGGTGATGCATGAACCCGTGAGAGCACTGTTCATGAGTTGGTACAATTGTTGACTAAAGTGAGGCAAGAAGCACCTTAAGCGAGCTCTACTACTTCGGATAACATACAAGTGGTAGAGCAATTTCGAAGATTAAACCCTTCCTCCTAAACTGGCTCTACAAATCCATTGGCAGCTGAAGAATGGATCCACGAATTGTAGAAGATATTTAAGCTCATAGCATGTATGGACGCCCAGAAGCTCACATGTGCCATTTTTATGCTAAGGGAAGTACATGTTACTAGTGGGACATGACAAAAAGGGCTCATGTCACAAAGGGGACTGTACTCATGTGGGCCCAATTCAAAGAGATTTTCTTTGACAAGTACTTCCTACAGTCCTTGAGGAATGAAAAGGTAATGGAGTTCCTACGGCTGACTCAAGGTCTAATGTCTCTCATAGAGTACGAATGGAGATTCGAAACTTTGTCTAGATTTGCCTCTCACCTTATTAGCTCTGAGGAGGAGAAAGCCAAACTTTTTGAAAGGGGTTGAAGATCGAAAATAAGAAAGCATGTGGCTGTGTTAGAATTGAAGAGTTATAGTACAGTGTTCAGGAAGGCTCAAATTTTGGCACGAGATGATGAATTGGGCAAAGCTTCCAAACTGAAAAAAGAAGCCCGAGTTCTCAACAATGGAGGCCATGGAGGAGAGGTAACAATCAACGTTTTGACATAAACAGGGGGAATATGAAGCAGAACAATGGAAGCAGAGATGTTCTATTTTCCAAAACGTGCAATTGTTGACATGAAGGAGTATGTCCAAGGCAATCAAGAGCTTGCTTCAAGTGTGGTCCGGTTGGCCATTTTATTTCCTCTTGCCTAGAACTCAACAAGAATCAGAACGTTCCTAAGAAAGACCAAAGGACACAAGGAAGGGTATATGCACTCACTAATAAAGAAGCTCGCGAGGCTCCTTCAATAGTTAACGGTATTATTTATGTGCTTGGTTGCAATGCATGTGTGCTTTTTAATTCGGGTGCCACACATTCCTTTGTATCTTATATTTTTGCTGATAAATTAAAAGTAGTACCCTTAGTCTTAGATGTTGAGTTATGTGTTGCTACCCCTTCGGGAAGGTTATCGTGTGTTTATGAGGTGGTGTAAGCTTAATGTAGCAGGTAGAGAGTTGGAGGCTGACACATCCGAAAAAGGATTGTCTCCCAAGTATAGGAGTGTCGAAGTAATAAATCCGGTAAGACCGGGGTCGATCCACGAGGAAGGAGATTTTAGCGCTACAAATTATAAGGTAAGCAAATATGATATGATTGATTCAAAGAGATGGCAAGATAATATCAATGAATATTAGTAAAGAACAAGTTCATAAACAATAGATGATAATAACACAAGAGAAATTAACACAATAATAATGAAAGCTAAGGTTAGGGGATCCGCCCTTGATATATCAAATAAGGATAAGTAACCCATTTTAGTTATATGAATTATATTTGTTTCGTTATCAATATTTATACCACTACTTGTAAATTGGTTCAAGCATCCAATGTGCCAATCACCATATGTCTACAACAAATCAAGGTTCCTAACTAGATTCGTGTCGGTAAGGAAAAACCATACGACATCTAAAAAGAATCCAAGCATTTGATGCGCCAAGGATTGTCGACAATGGATCAAGACCTCCACTTTACGAGTGGTGTTAAGATTGATTAAGAAAATAAATATAAATCATATAAAATAAACAACACAATATTATGACAATTAAGCACATATCAAAGGGTTAGAGAATCCTTACTCTCATATCAAAGGTTTCACCCTTTCACCTTAGCAAGAGAGAAATTAGAAAGACATTATAAGAGAAAGAACACAAATCGCAAGAAAAAGAAAATTCATTAATAACATTAAAACACAAGAGAGAAACACAATACAAGATCCCAGCCAAGGCCAAGATATTCCAGCCAAGGCTAAGATGCCCTAATAGGTCACAAGGCACCTCTATTTATAGATACATTCAGGGGCAAACTTGTCAAATTACAAAGGAATAGTTGCCAAATGTTAGATGCACCAATTTTGACAATTAGGGTAATTAGGTGAACTGACTTTGACCACCGATTTTGACCTTGAATTATTATGAATTTTAATCGTATGTCTTCATGAAATCGTAGATATTTCTCTCAGATTTCTAGAACATCTTGATTCATACAATTTGGATATGTATTCTGAGAGATATGGTCAACATACTGAGGCATGGTCAGGCTGGGCCGAATCTGCAGATGGGTTCACTTCAAACCCATTTTTGGTCTAGTAAGAGCCCGAATTTGATGATCTTTGTGATATACAATCTTGTCGATAATTTAATCAGATTTCCAAAACATTAAGATTTGCACCATTCTGATCTATAAATAGAAAGTTATGCCCATTTTACTGAACCTGTAACAAAACCAAAATTAAGAGAAACTTAATTCCAAAGATGCAATGACTAAAAACATGCTTAAGTTGAGGAATTTAATGACACTATTAATACAATATGATGAATTAAACTCTTATTAAGCATACATATTTAAGTGATCATCACCCCCCAACCAACTTATTGCTAGTCCCTAGCAATTAAAACGTTATTATTTAGAAGTGATTTATAGAAGTTTACATCCAAGGTGGTCATTATTGCACTGTCCTTGATTTTATCCAAATAAACAAACTCTCAACCCTTTTATTTTATTTTATTTTATTTTATGACTCATGTACCCTTCAGTCAAGATATCAATAAACCTTCTTTTTGTACTCAGTCGACACATGACTATGGGGCTTATTAGAAAGAAGTCATATCGGTTCTAATATTTGTTAAGGCTAACAACTATAGGTAGGGGGCATTCATTTATTTTATATATATGTGTTTTTTTTTTAAAGAATGCATCTTTAACCCATGTAGCGAGCCTTGGGCTAATAGCTCCCAAACTAGTTGGCCTTAGGGCATTAGGTGTTAAGATACCCCTACGAGCTTAACGACTCGGGTTGCCGATACTTTATTTTTGCTTAGAAACTCGTGGATAGTGCAATGTTCAATCCCATTAAGCTTTCTCCTTAATCCATGTAGCGAGCTTTGGGCAAATAGCTCCCAAACTAGTTTGTCTTAGGGTATTAGGTGTTGAGGCACCCCTCGGGCTTAATTGCTCGAATTAAGGAGGTTACGAGACCAAACTTATCCACAATTGCTTTCTTTCTTTTCTTTTCTTTTTTGTTACTTTCTTCTTTTTTTTGCTTTGCTTTTTTTTTTTAACTTTCCTCTTCCTTTATGTTGTTATCCTAAACAAAACAAAAGAACTCAAATATTGTAACATTTCATTTCGTCACCCACAATCATGCATCAAGGTATGTGTGTGTGTGAAGAAAGGTTCATGAATCCTTGCTTAACGAGTACATAAGCACGCAGTTTATTAAATGATAATGTTGTGAGAGTTCATAGATTTGAATAATTCAAAGTGAAATGAATAAGACCTCCTTGTTATAAAATTCAAAAATCAAGACTAAATAATATCAAGTTAGCTAAAATGAGTTCACAAAATCAAAATGACAAATTGGTTAGAATGGGTTTCAAGAGTTCAAACTGGTCCTCCTTACTCTGCCATTCCTGACCCAGAACGCGTCTCAAGAGGATTTGAACTCCTTACGCGCACTCTAAATCTAATTACTAACTCTTTTTTTTTTTAAGAAAAAGAAAATTCAAGACACACTTATGTCTACTATCCTTCCCCCCAACCAAATGAAACATTGTCCTCAATGTTTAAATGTAGAGAGATAAAGTATAGGAGACATTACCTGAAGCTTCTATTATTCAAGACAGATGATCTGAAAGACTCATAAAATAACATGCTAAAAGTAAAATAAAATAAAAGACAAGAAAAAAATTACAAACAGAGATTCAGATCCAATTTTTACTTTTTGTTTTGCCCTCCTACCCAATTAATTTGAGTACTAGCTAGGTCAGGTTCATACTCAAATTCTTGTAATTTGTCAAGTAACTCAACAGCAGAAGTGGCGGAAACAAGGATCTTTCTCGCTGAATGAGGGATAAAATTTTGTTCCACAGCTGCATCAATGAAACTTATCAAAGGATCAAAGAAATTTTTAACATTCAACAAACCTATGGGTTTTTTATGGAGATTCAGTTGGGCCTAAGAGGTAATTTGAAAAATTTCTTCAAGAGTGCCAAAGCCACCTGGTAAAGCAATAAAGGCATCTGAATTGATGAGCATATGTGCCATGCGTTCATGCATAGAGGAGACCTGTAACTCCGTCCCAACCGTTTTTCCAACGATGCTTTCTATGGCCAAAGCTTTAGGAATAACTCCTAAAACTTGACTACCTCCTACATGTGCAGCTGTTGACACACAACCCATTAACCCAAGGCTACCTCCCCCATAAACCACATGAATCTTTCTTTCAGCCAGTAGCCTACCAAGATAGTTTGCTACTTCTACAAACTCCTCACTTTTACCCGGTTGAGATCCGCAGAATACACATATCCTTTGGATTCGACGTTGTGAAGTTTCCTCCATGTCTATGCAACTCTCTAACTATGTTAGAAGAAGAGAACAAGACATGTGGTATTTATGGAGTGCAAAAAGGTATGCTAATAATGATATCTATCTAGGTAGCTCGGTTGTTTGTTGAAAAAGTTGACAATAATGCATAAAAATTTAAAAGATGATGAAATAAGACACCATAAGTCAAACAAAAGATACAAATTCAAAAATGACAGCTATGAGGTGTTAAAATTCAAAAATGATGGCACGCATGCATATGTATAGGTAGTTGTGACTGTGGCTCACATCTTCCTCTGGTTTTACATCCAGAAACGGCTTAAACACCTTCTATGAGTTGGGGATATGCTTCCATCCAGTTTTCTTATAAACTGGCAAACAGGGTCGTTTTGAGTCAGATTCCCAAGACTATAGCGTTCCTGCTCATCTCGGAATTGTGTCCACAAATTAAAAATTTCACGCTGCACAAGTCCACAAGAATGCGTCTCAAGAGTCGTTCGGATATCATCCAAAGACTCCTTACTCAGTCCATTCTTGATGAACTGTAGTTTATCCTCTCGATTATTAGACAAATATCCCAAGAAGCGGCAACGCTGGTTACAAGTCCATCTTGCACATTTGGGACAAACTTGTAACCTTTTCGCTCTTCGCTTTTTGGCGTAAGAGCTTTTTCCCATACCTGGCATGTGAGAAACAAGATTATCTGAAAATTCATAAGAAAATCAAACCTTGGCTTCAATTAACCATCTTACTTCGACAGGCATACCCTTACACATCAACATCCTTAGTCTTTCTGCACGAGCTTTGTAAATTTTGAGCAAATCATTTGGAGGAATAGAGGGAAAATGTTTGTGCAGATTTGAGAGAATGGTGTCCATGTGAAAATGCGAGAAAAGAAAGGAAAATGAATGCAGGGTGAGCAACAGTTTTTAGGGAACTAAAAAACCGACTTTAAAAGTCACGGAGTACCGTATCCGCCACTTGATCGGGAAATATCAATCCTTAAAAAGGATCGACTAAAGCAATGGACTCTTCATTTTGGTCAAAATTTTCAAAGAATGGTTTTAACCGTTGTCCATTAACTTTAAACACATTACCATTCTTTGGGTTCTCGATTTCAACTGCTCCATGAGGGAAAACATTTTTAACAATGAAAGGCCCAGTCCAACGAGACCGAAGTTTACCAGGAAACAAATGCAATCTTGAATCATACAAAAGAACTTTTTGTGAAGGTTCAAAAGATTTTCTAACAATAGATTTGTCATGAAAAACCTTCATTCTTTCTTTGTAGATTTTAGAATTTTCATAAGCCTCATTCTTGATTTCTTCAAGTTCACTCAGTTGGAGTTTACGTAACTTGCAAGCATCATTCAAGTTCTTGTTAAATGTTTTAATGACCCAATAAGCTTTATGCTCAATTTCCACAGGCAAGTGACAAGGTTTTCCATAAACTAATCTATAAGGAGACATTCCTAATGATGTTTTGAAAGCAGTTCAGTAAGCCCAAAGTGCATCATTAAGTCTTAAGGATCAATCTTTGCGATTTGGGTTAACCGTTTTTTCTAAAATCTGTTTTATCTCTCTATTAGCAAGTTCAACTTGTCCACTTGTTTGTGGGTGATAAGGTGTAGAAATTTTATGGGTTATTTCATATTTCTTCATTAAAGTTTCAAATGGTTTGTTACAAAAATGTGTACCCCCATCACTAATAATGGCTTGAGGAATTCCAAATCTACTCAAGATATTCTCTTTCACGAATTTGACAACTATTTTGTGATCATTGTTTCGACATGGAATTGCCTCGACCCATTTTGAAACATAGTCTATTGTAACAAGGATGTACACAAATCCAAATGACGGTGGAAAAGGTCCCATAAAATCAATACACCAACAGTCAAAGATTTCAACGACAAGAATGAGATTCAACGGCATCCTGTTTCTTTTTGAAATAGATCCCAATTTTTGACAATTTTCACACGTTTTGCAAAATGCATGTGCATCTTTAAATAAGGTGGGCCAATAAAATCCACATTGTAAGATCTTAGCAGCTGTTTTTCTAGATGAAAAATGTCCTCCACATGCTTCAGAATGACAAAAGTTAATGACACTACTTACCTCATTGTCGGATATGCATCTTCTTATTATTTGGTCTGGACAATATTTGAACAAATATGGGTAATCCCAGTAAAAAATTTTCACATCGGTTAAAAATTTTCTTTTGTCTTGAGCATTCCAATGAGGTGGCATTTTTCCTGTTGCAAGATAATTTACAATATTAGCAAACCAAGGTACAGTAGCAATGAAAAATAAAAATTCATCAGGAAAAGAATCATTGATAGGTGAAGTTTCAATTAATGTCTCTGTCGTTCGTCTTGAAAGATGATCTGCAATGACATTTTCGGCTCCTTTCTTATCCTTTATTGTGATGTTGAATTCTTGGAGCAATAAGATCCACCGTATCAATCTAGGTTTTGCATCCTGTTTAGACATTAAATATCTCACAGCTGCATGGTCAGTGTAAACAATTGTGGGAGAACCAATTAAATAAGAACGAAATTTGTCCAATGCAAATACTACTGCAAGTAGTTCTTTTTCAGTTGTTGTGTAATTCATTTTGCGTATCATTTAAAGTCCTACTTGCATAGTATATGACATAAGGCTTACCTTCTTTTCTTTGTCCTAAGACAGCACCAACGGCATAGTCACTTGCATCACACATCAATTCAAAAGGCAAGGACCAATCAGGAGATTGCATAATTGGAGCAGTTGTTAAAAGTCCAATTAATTTATCAAAGGCATTTTGACATTCTTAAGTCCATTCAAAAGAAGTGTCTTTTATTAAGAGGCTACAAAGAGGTTTAGATATAGCACTGAAATTTCTTATGAACCTCCTACAGAATCCAGCATGCCCTAAGAATGAACGAACCTCTTTAACTATTTTTGGTGGAGGCAAATGGGAAATTAATTCCACTTTTGCTTTGTCCACTTCAATTCCCTTAGAAGACACCACATGGCCTAAGACAATTCTCGAAGTGACCATATAATGGCATTTTTTTCAATTCAAAATAAGACCTTTTTCCACCACCTTTTTAGGACTTTTTCTAAATTTTCAAGACAATTATCAAAAGAGTTTCCAAAGACAGTTAAATCATCCATGAAAACTTCTAAACAATGCTCAACCATGTCACTGAAAATGCTTAACATGCATCTTTGAAAAGTGGCTGGGGCATTACAAAGTCCAAAAAGTATTCTCCTAAATGCAAAAGTGCCGGAGGGGCACGTGAATGTGGTCTTTTCTTGGTCTTCAAGTGCAATGGGAATTTGGTAATAGCCTGAGTATCCATCAAGACAGCAGTAGTAGGAGTGCCCTGCTACTTTTTCAAGAATTTGGTAAAGAAATGGTAAGGGAAAATGGTCTTTTTTGGTGATAGCATTTAATTTTCTATAATCAATGCACATCCTCCAACTAGATGAGACACGAGTTGGCAATGATTCCCCCTTTTCATTTTTAACAACTGTAATGCCAGATTTTTTAGGTACTACTTGTGTAGGGCTTACCCATTTACTATCAGAAATAGGATAAATAATTCCCACATCAAGTAGTTTGAGAACTTCAGCCCTAATGACCTCTTTCATGTGTGGATTTAATCTCCTTTGAGGTTGTTGAGATATTTTGGCATTTTCCTCTAAATGTATTCTATGTGTGCAAATTAAAGGGTTAATGCCTTTTATATCTTTTAAAGTCCACCCAATTGCATTTTTATGCCTTTTAAGCACTTCTATCAACTTACCTTGTTGCTCGCATGTGAGGGATGAAGAAATTACCACCGGATATGTCTGATTCTCCCCAAGATATGAATATTTCAGTCCTTCAGGTAAGGGCTTCAATTCTAACTTGGGAGCTTCCTCTTCCTTGCTTTCATTCATTTGCCCCAATTCTTCGAATCTTGATTTTGAGCATTTTTTCATCACCTGTGCACAATCCAATAAAGAACATATATCAGAAAGATCAGACTCTAGTTCCATACTTGATTCTAATGAATTCACCAAACAAGTTTCCAAAGAGTCAGAAGAACTCCCTTCTTCATTTGGTTGTTTGCACATATTAAAAACATTAAGTTCCAATGTCATATTCCCAAATGATAACTTCATGACTCCATTCCTACAATTAATCAAAGCATTAGAAGTAGCTAGAAATGGACGCCCTAAAATAACAGGAATTGAATTGCTTACTTCCATTGGTTGTGTGTCTAAGACGATAAAATCCACTGGGTAAATGAATTTATCGACTTGAACTAATACATCTTCTACTACTCCGCTTGGTACTTAAATTGATCTATCAGCAAGCAAAAGAGTCACAGAAGTCAGCTTTAACTCACCTAGATTGAGTTTCTGAAAAACCGAATATGGAAGCAAATTCACACTAGCACCAAGATCAAGTAAAGCTTGTTCAATTTTGTGGTCTCCAATAACACAAGAAATTGTAGGACAACCTGGATCCTTATATTTCATTGTATTATTGTTTTGAAGAATAGCACTTACTTGCTCAGCTAAGAAGGCCTTCTTTTTCACATTCAATTTTCTTTTCACAGTGCACAAGTCTTTCAAAAATTTTGCATAAGAGGGTACCTGTTTGATCACATCAAGCAAGGGAATGTTGACCTTTACCTGTTTGAAAATTTCAAAGATTTCAGAATTGTGAGTTGCCTTCTTTTGTGTGGCTAATGCTTGAGGAAATGGAGGCACAGATGAGGATATGGTTTCCTCCTCGCTAGGTGTTGGTTTGGCAACCTCTTCCTGCCTTTTAGAGATCGATTCTTCTTCTTTCTCACAAGGGTTAGGAATGTGTTTGTCAATAACCTTACCATTGCGAAGGGTCATGACTGACTTGGCTTGGTCAAAATAATAGTTACTTGAACTCCCTGCATTTGCGTTAGATTGATCTTGGGGTTTTGCAATGTTTGAGAATGAAATTTTCCCTTCTCTTGGATGCTAAACGTAGATGCAAATTTTGCAAGAGTTTCTGACAAATTTGCTAATGTTTGAGCAGTTTGACTATTGAAAGTCTCTTGCTTTGTAATGAATGAATGAAATGTTTCTTCAAAGTCATTCCTAGGAGGAGGAGCATATGCATGATCATGAGAATTTTGAAATTTTGTCATGTTTGAAAAGGGACTTGTGAAGATTGTGCATGATTATCATTTTTCCAACTAAAATTTGGATGATTTCTCCAACCAGGATTGTAGGTTTGAGAATATGGGTTGTGGTTTGGCCTTTTGAAAGTGTTCAAGGCATTGGCTTACTCATGGAGACATTCCCTAAAGGCAGGCAAAGTTGGGCAATCATTAGTAGAATGGTCATTGTCATCACAAATGTTACAGACATTTTCTTGAATAGAATTTAATTGACCACTGTTTTTCATTTCTAAAGCCTCGACTTTTCTAGCTAGGAATGCATATTTGGCTTGAAAGTCATGGTCTTCCCTAAGGTTGTAAATACCTTTATTGGATGTCGAGGTTGGGGTCTTGCTTGGTACCTCATAGGTGCCAGCAGTGTCCCAATTTTATGCCTTTTCTGCCAAGGAATCTAGGAAGTCAAGTGCTTCCTCAGGGTCTTTTTCTTTAAATTCTCTATTACACATTAATTCTACTAGTTGCCTATCTTGAGGTGTTAACCCTTTATAGAAGTGTGCAACTATTCTCCAAGTTTCAAAACCATGGTGAGGACAAGTATTAAGTAGTTCTTTATACCTATCCCAACATTGGTAAAGGGTTTCCCCTTGTCTTTTAGAGAAATCAGAAATTTGTCTTTTAAAATAATTTGTTCTATGGGTAGGAAAAAATTTTTTCAAAAATTTTTGTTTCATCTCATCCCATGAACTCATGGAATTTGACCTCAAATTTTGTAGCCATGTTCTAGCTTTATCTTTTAAAGAAAAAAGAAAAAGCTTTAATCTAATGGTGTTTATGCTACAATTTGGGTCAGTGTAGGAGCTACATACCTCTTCAAAGAGTTTCAAGTGGAATATGGGTTCTCCATGTCAAGGCCATGAAAAGTGGGTAGAAGTCGAACAAAACTTGGTTTGAAATTGAAATGGATTGAATCTGGAGGAGAAACTACACAAGATGGTGCACTAGTCCTTACCGGATTCATGTAGTCTCTGAGGGTTCTTCGTTGGTTTTGATCATTTTGTTGCGAACGGTAGTCCCCTTCATCCGTGAATATTTCCACATGATTGTCGATCATGTTTTCTAAGGAAGATGATGTTTTTCTAACAAGTCTACCACTAGATGTTCGTGACCAAATTTTCATGCAAGGAAGAAAGACGGAAAGAGAAGAAAAGATGAACACACAAGAAATTCAGATCTAAGATGAGAAATGAGAATACTTACAATTTTGCACGCCAATTTTTACCTTCCTCAGCAACGGCGTCAAAAACTTGACACATTCGAAAAAGGATTATCTCCCAAGTATAGCAGTGTCGAAGTAATAAACCCGGTAAGACCGAGGTTGATCCATGAGGAAGGAGATTTTAGTGCTACAAATTATAAGGTAAGCAAATATGATATGATTGATTCAAAGAGATGGCAAGATAATATCAATGAATATTAGTAAAGAACAAGTTCATAAACAATAGATGATAATAACACAAGAGAAATTAACACAGTAATAATGAAAGCTAAGGTTAGGGGATCCGCCCTTGATATATCAAATACAGATAAGTAACCCATTTTAGTTATATGAATTATATTTGTTTCGTTACCAATATTTATACCACTACTTGTAAATGGGTTCAAGCATCTAATGTGCCAATCACCATATGTCTACAACAAATCAAGGTTCCTAACTAGATTCGTGTAGATAAGAAAAAACCATACGACATCTAGAAAGGATCCAAGCATTTGATGTGCCAAGGATTGTCGACAATGGATCAAGACCTCCATTTTACGAGTGGTGTCAAGATTGATTAAGAAAATCAATATAAATCATATAAAATAAACAACACAATATTATGACAATTAAGCACATATCAAAGGGTTAGAGAACCCTTACTCTCATATCAAAGGTTTCACCCTTTCACCTTAGCAAGAGAGAAATTAGAAAGACATTATAAGAGAAAGAACACAAATCGCAAGAAAAAGGAAATTCATTAATAACATTAAAACACAAGAGAGAAACACAATACAAGATCCCAGCCAAGGCCAAGATTCCCTAATGGGTCACAAGGCACCTCTATTTATAGATACATTCAGGGGGAAACTTGTCAAATTACAAAGGAATAGTTGTCAAATGATAGATGCACCAACTTTGACAATTGGGGTAATTAGGTGAACCGATTTTGAGCACCGATTTTGACCTTGAATTATTGTGAATTTTAATCACATGTCTTCATGAAAGTCGTAGATATTTCTCTCAGCTTTCTATAACATCTTGATTCATACAATTTGGATACATATTCTGAGAGATATGGTCAACATACTGAGGCATGGTCAGGCTGGGCCGAATCTGCAGATGGGTTCACTTCAAACCCATTTTTGGTCTAGTAAGAGCCCGAATTTGATGATCCTTATGAAGATGCAATCTTGTAGATAATTTAATCAGCTTTCTAAAACATTAAGATTTGTACCATTCTGATCTATAAATAGAAAGTTATGCCCATTTTACCGAACCTGTAAGAAAACCAAAATTAAGAGAAACTTAATTCCAAAGATGCAAAGACTAAAAACATGCTTAAGTTAAGGAATTTAATGACACTATTAATGCAATATGATGAATTAAACTCTCATTAAGCATACATATTTAAGTGTTCATCAGAAGCTAATTTGATACTTTTAGGGATGCATAACTTTGATATCATTGGGAATGGATTGGCTATCCAAATATCATGCAAGTGTCAAGTCTTATGAAAAGGGAGTAGTATTTCAACCTTGTAATGAGGTAGAATTCAGTTTTGTCGGAATAAGATTGTCCTCACTACCCCGAATAGTTTCAGCCCTTCGAGCGAGGAAACTCCTTCGGAAGGGGTGTGTGGGTGTCCTAGCATATATGGTAGATGCAAAGAAAGAAGGACTAAACATGCAGGACATTTTAGTGGTTAGAGAGTTTGTGGATGTATTTTTGAAAGAGCTACCCAGACTCTCTCCCGACCATGAAATCAAATTTGCTATAGATCTCATTCCTGGCACTACTCCAATCTCTAAACTTCCTTATCGAATGGCACCCACGGAGTTGAAGAAGTTGAAAGAGCAACTCCAAGAGTTGTTGAATAAGGAATTCATCTGTCCTAGCGTCTCTCCATAAGGAGCACTGGCTCTTTTTGTTTAAAAAAAAGAAAAGAACAATGAGGTTGTGTATTGATTACCAAGGGCTGAATCAGGTGACCGTGAAGAACAAGAATCCGCTTCGTAGGACTGATGATTTACTAGATCAACTCTATGGAGCCAGTGTATTCTCTAAGACTGATCTTCGATCGAGGTATCATCAACTGAAGATCAAGGATGAAGATATTCAAAAAATAGCGTTTCGAACGAGAACAAGGCACTAGAGTTCCTTATGATGCCATTTGGACTCACTATTGCCCCAACGACCTTTATGGACTTGATGAACTGTTTGTTTCAAAATTGCTTAGATGAGTTTGTGATCTTATTCATCGATGACATTCTAGTGTATTCCAAGAATCAAGGTAAGCATGAAGAACACTTAAGAGTGGTGCTGCAAATATTGAGGGAAAAACAACTATATGCTAAATTTATGAAATGTGAATTCTAGCTGAATCAAATATCTTTTTTGGGTCACATAGTTGCTGGAGAAGGTATATCTATGGATCCGAGTAAGGTTGAAGCCATCATGAAGTGGCCAAGGCTAACCAATATGAGCGAAGTTCGAAGCTTTCTAGGTTTGGCAGGTTACTATAGGCAATTTGTTGAAGGTTTATCTCGAATGGCCTCACTGTTAACAAAGTTGACAAGGAAGAACGTGGCGTATGTGTGGTCAGATGAATATGAGAGAAGTTTTCAAGAACTCAGAAATAGAATGATGACCGCTCCAATACTCACTATTCCTTCGGGTATCGAGGGATTTGTAATCTACAATGATTCCTCTTAGGGTGTGTATTGATATAGAATGGCAAAGTAATAGCTTATGCTTCTGGACAATTAAAAAGCTATAAGAAGAACTACCCTACTCATCATTTGGAACTAGTAGTGGTGGTGTTTGAACTTAAAATTTGGAGGCATTATTTGTAGAGAGCAAGGTGTGAAATCTATACCAACTACAAGAGCCTCAAATATTTCTTCACTCAAAAAGAGTTAAATATGAGCAAAGGCGATGGCTAGAGTTAGTCAAAGACTATGATTGTGTGATTAACTACCATCCTAGAAAAGCTTATTTGGTAGCAGATGCACACAGTTGAAAATCTTCGGGTCACATGGCCACTTTAATATCAACATAGAAACAGATAAGATTGGACTTGGATAGACTCGTTATTGAAGTTATTTAGCCAAGTGAATATCTATACTTAGCATCTTTAACAGTGCAGCCCACTAGATGCATTTTTAAGGAAGGTAATGGAGGAGATTCTTTTAGTAAAGAGACCAAAATTCGCTCGTTTTGATGACGGAATCTTGTACTATAAAGGAAGACTGTATACCTAAGATGGCTGAATTAAAGCAAGAGGTATTGAGTGAAGCACATAATTCTCCATATTCGGTACATCCCGGTAGTACAAAAATGTACTGAGATCGTCGAGCCAACTACTGGTGGATAGGAATGAAGAAAGAAATAGCCCAGTTTGTAGAATAATACCTGACATGCCAACAGGTCAAGATTGAGCATCAAAGATCGTCTAGACTACTCAAGCCGTTAATGATACCAGAGTGGAAATATGAGCATATAACTATGGACTTTGTGGTGGGCCTACCCAAAACTTTAAACGGATATGATGCTATTTGGGTGATTGTAGACCGGTTGACAAAGTGCATACATTTTCTTCCTATACGTACCACTTTTACCATGGATAAATATGCTTGGATCTATATGGATGAGATAGTCAGAGTTCACAAAGTACCGGTATCTATTGTATCAGATCAGGATCCAAGGTTCACCTTATTGTTTTAGAGGAGTTTGCACAAAATCATGGGAACTAAGTTGAACTTTAGTACGACTTTTCATCCCCAAACAGACGGACAGTCTGAGAGTACCATTCAAAATTTGGAGGACATGCTTAGGGCTTATGTGATTGATTTCAAAGGTAGCTGGGATAAGCACTTGACCTTGGTGGAATTTGCTTATAATGATAGTTATCAAGCTACCATCGATATGGCCCCTTATGAAGCATTGCATGGAAGAAAATGTAGATCTCTTGTCCATTGGGATGAGGTTGGCGAGAGAAAGTTTCTTGGACCCAAAATCGTTCAACAGACCTATGAAGTCATTGTAAAGGTGAAGGAAAGACTGAGAATGACTCAAAGTAGACAGAAGAGTTATGCTTATCACCTCAGAAAGGAGCTTGAGTTTGAGGTGGGCGACAAGGTTTTCCTTAAAGTGGCTCTAATGAAAGGAGTGATAAGATTTAGAAGGAAAGGAAAATTAAATCCAAGGTACATTGGCCTATATGAAATTTTAGAGAGGATCCAGGATGCAACTTATCGGCTTGTGCTGCCAGCCTCATTATCGAGCGTGCATGATGTATTCCATGCATCTATGTTAAGGAAATATATCTTAGATCCTTCTCATGTTTTGAGTTCTAAATTATCAAAACTAAAAGACGAGTTGTCATACGAAGAACGGCCATTGCAAATAGTAGACCGCAAGGAACATGGAATTTTGTTAAGGAATTCCTTTGGTGAAAGTACAATGGAAGAATCACTCCACTACAGAAGCAACATGGGAGCGAGAGCATGAGATGCACGAGAAACAGCCCTCCTTATTCGAGAAAATGGCCTAAATTTTGGGAACGAAATTCTTTTAAGGGGTGGAGCGTTGCAACATCCTAAGTTTTGTAATACTAATATGTCTTGAACATATGTATATTTATAAAGGTGTGTGTTGTAATTATTAAAATTTTATGGGGTACGTAAGTGAAGAGACTTAAGGATATTGGGGTCAAACTAAAATTTTGGTTTGAAGCTTATCTATATATATGATTAAGTTTCTAGAACTTGCATCCTTTTCCCTTATCTTCAAAAAGGCTCCAGCCCTCTCCCTTTTGTTCTTTTCATTTGTGAGAAATCACAGAAATAAACTGGAAGCCCGGAGGAATTCAAGGTAGGAATATTTTTCTCCTTCAACTTCTAATGATTAGTTATCAAATTTTGTGAAGGAATATTATGCTAGACTATGGTTTATGGTACGTTCATGTTATGTATACATTTAAGCATGTTGGAAATCACAAATTTTGGTAGTCTATGCATGATTCTAGTAAATTGGATGAGATAGGAAGGCCATAGATGATGATTGGGTTAGAATTCTGCAGGACAGTCAAACTGAGTACTGGGGAGAACGAATTTTCTTAAACATTCTAGCATTATCATTTGATTCTACAAATTTTATATGTGAAATTAGACACATTAAGAGTTTATAGAAATTTGAATCACTCAAAAATTCGAAATGGGTTATTTATGGTGAATTTTCTAAATTACTGAACCGAAATTTGGTCTCCCTTGTTTTAAAACAGAGTACAGGAATTGGGATTTAATTAGGGGGCCTATCTTCCATGAAAAATTCTGGCTTTGAGAGCATAAAGTCTTGAGTGTATTTCCTATTAATGGAAATTTTCAGGGTTTTTGGGTTTTGTATGAATTTATATGATTTTTCAAATTTGGGGCGGTGAAGCTGAAAATTTTAACTATCAAAATAGAGCTAATAAGTTAAATTATGTTTGACTAACTTAGCCTCTTTAGAAAATTGTGATTTTTGGGAAAATGACATATATATGTGTCTAGTTTTAGACTGGAAAGTTTGGCAATGATTTGATTAAAGATGAATTTTATAAAATTCGTCAAAGTACTACTGCTTAGTTATAGAACCTATAGACAAAAATTGTGTATGGTAAAAATTAAGGGATTGCAAGGAGTATATGGCCTTATTTTGACTCAATATAATTCATGAGATATAATATATGTATCTATTTGAGTTCCATGAAGTTTGGTGAGGATTGGAAATAAATAACCTCTTATTTAATTATTTAACCAATAAGTGAGTAGTATTGGCTTGTTAATGGTGTTATGAATTGGTTGAGTTTTGCTAACTCCTAAGAGGTTCATTGGTTTCTAGGTGAAAACCAAAGCCTGAGAGTGAAGGAAACTAGGAAAGTAGCTAGATCAATTCTAAGGGCACAATAGATTTTATGTTGATTTGTAAGTTGTATTGATTTCCTTACGTTTATGTACCCCATGAATAAATTTCTAAAGAAAGCTTTGATTGTGGCTAGAAAAAAAATGAATTGGACCATGGATACAAGGTCTTTAAGGTGAAATAGCATGAATGACATTTTTGGATGATTCATGTGATGTGTGTTTCCACTCCTTTATATATGCGTCGGTGATGTTTTGACATGAATGCTATGAGTGTGGCTTATACAAAAATGTGAATTTGGCTATATGTTTGTAAGCCATGGTGTGAAATGGCATGACTAATGTATATATATGAAATATTATGCGTATGAAAATGCCATGGGATGTGTATGGCCTTGCACACCTCATATATGTGCATGAGAATCTACGATGTGCCATGAAATGGGCATTTACTTGCCATCTTTGGGAAAGCACTTAAATGTTTTTATGATAATTCATGCTTGGATTGGTTTGTGAAAGTGTCCGCCCAAAGCCGATAAATGCATATGGGTTGGGTTGTGAAAGTGTCCACTCGAAGGTAGCCATTGCATGTGGGTTGGTTTGTAGAAGTGCCTGCTTGCGGTTGAGACATGCATTTAGGGTTGGGCCGTGGAGGTGTCCGC
This sequence comes from Boswellia sacra, assembly GCA_013180625.2. NCBI lineage: Eukaryota > Viridiplantae > Streptophyta > Magnoliopsida > Sapindales > Burseraceae > Boswellia > Boswellia sacra. The sequence goes on from SNVD02008518.1 coordinate 54,967, forward strand.
CCAAAGCTAGCAAATGCATGATGGGTAGGGTTGTGGAAGTGTCTACCCAATTTGTCATTACGTGTGAGTGTTGTATGTGTCCCCAAAGCCCTTTAAGGCACAATTTAAGTTGTGAGTAAAATATATGTGTATGCTTATGATGGAAAACGTGATATACGATTACACGGGTGGAAATGTATGTGTTGATGTTGAGGTAGAGCAGGAATTGTGAAAAATTAGCTAAATTGTATTTGATGGCAAACAGAGAAAATGGGCATTAAGTGTATTGCCCATAAACTTAGTCGACGCAGGAGCGCAAGCTCCATGCTGCAAATCGGGAGGAGACAAAGAGCTGGCACTGTAGCATGAAATTATTGGCATAAGAGCGCCCACTCTTTACCTAAAATGCTTGTAAGATAGAAACTTGGCGTAGCTGCAACAAATGATCCACGCCGGTGCACAAGCTATGAGTTTTGTCAATCTGACTTGTAGATAAAGAAAAGAACTGCTTAGGAGACAAGCAAGAGTTGTGGAGTGTATTTATGTGATCTATCCCTGCATGAATTTCAATTAAGTTTCATGTTTAGCTAGTTACTGAGTGTATTACTCACTAGCTCTGTTGTGTGCCCTAGGTGAGCATTAGATTCAGATTTTCGAAGGACGTTTGGCATAGTGGCACCAAGTTCCCTTGGCAACCATTACACCGCTCGATTTAATTTTGCTTGGAATTGTTTTGATTGACATGAAATGCATATAGAATGTTCCATGGTTGAAATGGGAACTTTGTGTATTTTGGATGTAGTCTTAATGAAATCGGTTGTTTTTCTCATTTATTGAGTGTGTATAGGCCTTAAATAACATTTTTGTATTTATTCTAGGGTACAGGGTGTTCCAGATATAACCATTCGGCTTAACCAATTGTACTGTTTTTATCTTATTAGAAAAATAAGAATAACCAATTAGTTTGCCAATTGTACTTATAACTTTAAATATAATAATCATGATTTATGATCTCTTATTGTTACAATAAAGAATACTTGTACAACTAGCATAGGTTAAAGAATGTAATTATTTAATGTTACTATGAATACAAGTATTGTACTTACAATTTGAATACAAAAGTTCCACGATTAGAAAAAGGCTATGATGCAATACCTTGCACAATAATCGTGCATAGAAGCTATATTTACAATGAAAAATATTGAAACAACACAAAAATCACCTTAGTTTGACTTAAACTGCTATAAGGTAATAGCAAAATAATAATTATTATAATGCTAATAATTATAATAATAAATAAATGAATATATTGATAACAAATTAGATAATACAATTACTCTATGACACAGGTCATATACAAATTAGGTTAATCATGTTAGAATAGAGACCCTGGAAGAGTCACTTAACTTTCTTTTTATTCTTATTTTGTATCTTAATTGCTCTTCTCCCATCAAGAAGTGCTTAATATATGAGTTAATGAATGGGTAACTCTGATATGTTTAATGCCATCAATTGAGAAAATAATGAATCTGAAAAAGTTTGTCTAATTTAATGGGCCATTTTATTAATCTTTAAGATGCTTTATTAATTTCAAAATTAAATTTGAAATTAAATAAAGATTTAATACATATAACATTCTCCCACTTGACCCATTAAACTCAATTTCATATTGATTATCATATGTAAATATTTAATCTCTCTTAAAACTTTATATTCAAACAAAAGAGTTAAAAACATGGATTATGATAGTATGTTTTTAAATCAATTTTGCATTTAGTCTTTTATAATAAGTGCTACATTGCAAATGCAAGGGTATCTTAATTAGCTAAAGTGATCACAAAACAGAATTAAGTGCTTTATGCTGCACATGTTCCTTATGAAATTTAGGTGGCAAAGCTTTTGTTAAGGGTCTACCATTCATTAACTTGGAGCTAATGTACTCAATAGCCAACTTATTTGCCTTAATATGTTCTCCAATGGCTAAATATTTAATGTTGATATGTTTACTTTGACTTCCACTTTTGTTGTTCTTTATTGCAGCAGAACTATCGTAAAAGCATTTTAATTTTCTAGAAATACAATCAACCACTCCAAGCCTTGAAATAAAACTCATAAATCAAAGAGTCTGTGATGTAGCTTCCAAAATGATACAAACTCTGATTTTGCGGTTGAAGTAGCAATTAATGATTGCTTTGTACTTCTCCAAGAGATAAAACCTCTGTCTAATACAACGAAAAACCCTGATTTCAAGTTTCTTCAGTTAATGTAACCAACAAAATCAAAATTAGAATATCAACCACTCCAAGATGATCATATCGTTATCCCATAACTTTCACTACAATAATTATTTTCATATTTGTCCCTTTGAAATTTTTTTATTTGACGGTTTTTTTAAAAATTGAGAAATATAAAACAGGTCTGGAAGTCAAACTTGCCTATTCATCTTATTTGTTATTTTTTTCTTTATTCGATTACATATTTATCACATTTTTATAAAAGTGTGACATGTATGTGAATACCTAATCTTTTTCCCTTTCCCTCTCAAATTTTCCTCTGACTTTTCATCTTCTCTTTCAAATATGTAAATAAATTTCAATAAAATGAAGAGGTTAAAAATATCAAAATAATAATTCAATATTTTATTTTATTTTTAATAAAAAATTAAGAAAATATTTAAAAACTCGAAATAAAAGACAATATTATTGTCAATATAAAAATAATAAATTTGAAATATTAGATTATAAAAAAGTACAATTTTAAATGTAGAAATTGCATGAAATAAATAAAATTATTTCATAATTTCAAAGTAATGAAAATCACATTAGTTAAAATATTTTATAATAATTAAGGAATTAAAAATCTCAAATAAAATTTTATTTTGAAATAATACAACATTTGTGTTCAAGTAAATTCTGTTATAATTTATTTTAAAAATTAAATTAAAATAATTAGTGCTCCAAAAATTATGAATATAACTGTGTAAATAAGAAACAATTATAAAATATAGGGACTTACATAATTTTTAGGGATGATTTTGATAAGTTTTAATAGATGTGGATTTCCTAAAATTTGACAATCGTATATAAAGAAAATGAAGCTCACCTTCACAGCCTAAACGTGTCCCTAATTCCTAAACCTCCTCCACTCCATTGCCGCCCCTAGCTAGAGATGGCAATTTTTCCCTATTGGGTCGGGTACCTGGAGTTTACCCGCACGGCCCGGCCAGGGAAAACCCTGAATTTCTGAGGATCAGGCCCGACTGCGGGGCTGCTAAGGGCAGCCAGGCCCGGGTGCACTCTGGGGGTTGGATTGCTAAGGAAACTTGGTCCCCGGCCTGCACCCGCACAGCCCAATTCTTTTTTTAATTTTGTAATACAAAATGCGTATGAGGAGACTTGAACCCATGACCTACAATTTGAATTTTTGGTGGTGAACCACCAGGCTACTCACCTTTTGTACGTTATTCTTTGTACACAATTTTATAATATCAATTTCCTTTTATGTATTGAATTAAAAATAGTAAATTGAGGTGGCTGGGAATTGAACCTTGGCCATCAAAAGTCATTCCACCCCCTTCATCAGCAGTGCTAGCTGCGTCCTTCGTTTAAGTTATGCAACATTACACCATTTTACTTTATCAAAAGTGTAGAAAAATAAAAAAAAAACCGAGGATAATCCGGGTTTTTTTCAGGTGCGGGTGCATCATCTCAGCACCCGCAAATAACCGCACCTAGAAAAACTCGGAAAAATCTGGGGATTTTGTGGGGACCGTGGACAAATTTTTTGATCTGGTGCGGGTGCGGAAGCGCAAAACCCGCACCCGCACCTGGATTTTGCCATCCCTACCCTCGCAAGCTTCCTCCACTCCACCATCGCTGGTTCTCACTTCCGCTCCATGATCTTTCATTATGGCCACCTCCAGCTCCACCCTCTTTACTTGTGGCTCTCCTCCAAGTCCTAGACATCCTTTGTTGTAGCTCCCCTCCACGACTCCACCCTTTTTTGTTGCGACTCAGCTCCATGCGTTACTCAGGCCGTTAGCTTAAGGTAAATCTTCAACCTGGAAATAATGGTCCACATCTAATTAAAGGTTTATTCTTTACATTTACTGAATTTGTTTGCTCAATTGGAATGAATCGTCACTGATCTAATAATTCAATGGTAAAGATTAATAAGATTTATGTTGAATATTGTTTAATCCTAATTTTTTAGTCAATATTCCCTGTTACTTTTTTATATAAATAGATGGAACCAATCCATAAATTAAATTATAAAAATTAATTAATTTTTTTCGCATTAATCGATTGTGTGGATGTAACTATGTAATATAATTTTGATTGTACGGGTCTTTTAAATATTTTAAATAAAATAAAATTAATCAAAAAATTTTTTACACAGGATTTCCCAAATTTTGGGGCGTTAGACGGTTGTCTCATCTGCCTAAAGTTTGAGCTGCCACCATCGACAAGCATCTAGAGTGGCATCTCTTTTACAAGGAGCAATTGCATTTACTATATCAGGGTATTGGCCAAATTACTCGTTGTAGGAGACATAATCTATTACAATGTTTGAGGATATGGAGGACAATGTGCTGTTCAGGTTTCTATAGACACTGTTAGTCGTGTGATTACCGTTTTCATTTGAGCATTGGTCGAGTATGAAGTTTGGTTGGGCCACGGAGAGTGTGAAAAGGTGTATGAGAACGGAAGAGAAAAAGAAAATTAGTCTTGGATGACCTTTCCCATTGTGACGTGACTCTTTGATCCTAAAACTAGGGGTGTTCAAAAAATACCTGACCCGATCCGACCCGACCCGACCCGATCGGGTTGGTCGGGTTTTTCTCGGGTCGGTACTGAATAGGAACCCGAATCGGGTTGAAATAATTGGGTTGAAATAGTATCAGGTTGTAATCGGGTTTGAATAATATGGCTTAAAAAAATTAAACCCGATTCAACTCGACCAGATCCGATCCAATTGGTCAGGTTTTTCTCGGGTCGGTTTTGAATAGTAACCCGAATATGGTTAAAATTATCGGGTTTGAACAGTAACTCCTTAAGAGTCTGATCGTTTTCCATCGCCATTACTTCCGATTAGTAATTTGATGTGAATATGTGGATGTTGATGAACTGCAAGAAGATGGGAGGGAAGTATGTCGTGCAAGGTCAAATTTTGGAGGTGGAGTTGAAATTGACCGATTTAGCCTTAAAATCGAGGATTGGAGAAACTCCTTAATTCTCTTAAGTCGTTGATCCGCTTCTCCCTCGGACATAAAAGCCTAAACACAAACAATCAGGAAATAACAATCAAGAATCAGTAGTAAAAACAGAATAACAAATTGATTAGAAAATCAATTCCCGGCAACGGCGCCAAAAACTTGATGCGTTCGAAACTAGCAAGTATACTAGTCGCACAAGTAATAAAGTGATGAGTGAGCTATCGTTCCCACGAGGATTGATTCTAATTAAATTTGTTATTTTTCAGCAACAATAAACTAAATATGGGGGGTTTTGTTGAATGATTAATTAAACTGAATACGAAGGCAAATAAAGAATAACACAACACAATATTAAATGAATTGAAATTCAATGAGAGCACTTGCTTTCGCCACAAGATATGAATTTGTGAATTAACATAGAATTGTAATCCAATTACAGCATTGAAGTTATCAACCGTGGATAACAACAAGCTCTGTTATCCCAATCTTTCCTTACTTTGTTGTTAAATAAAACAAGCTCTTTATTTAATCTCTATCCATTAAAAAACCTAGAACAAGCTCTCTAAGTTTAATTCAATAGAAGCATTACGATGAGAAAGATAGGTTGATCTAAGCAATAATCACACAAGTTCGAATTATTTAACCTATGTTGTATTTTCCAAATTGCAATCTCTGATCACAATTTTGCTACTAATGATTGGAAATTCATGACAATTACGGATCAAGATTTCTAATCTAGCAATAGACAGCAACCAGATTATATTCAGTTGGCCATTCCAAATACAATCAGTAAGCAATTATAAGCATTAGATATGGGAAAATACAAGCAACTTCAATTAGAGAATTGGATAACAATTTCTTACACAATCAACTCAAAAAATCCATATCAAGGGCTTTGAAATCACCCTCAACCAATTCAGATTTAGTTACACATATTCAATCAGAATAACAAAATACAATACAGAGAAATTCCAGAATTGAAAAGGAAAGAAAGAACTTAGCAAATTCTTTGAAAATCTTCTTTGTACTATCTTCGTGGAATTGTAGTTCCTCCTCTATCAAAATCTTCTTTCTCCTTCAAGAACTCCAAGGGATGAGAGAAATCCAGAAATGCAGCCTCCTCCCACGTTTTTCCCTCTTCAAGTTATGAAAAATAAAACCCTAAAATGTGTTTAAATACTCTGCTACAGTAACTTGCTACAGTGCCCCGTATTTAATAAAATGCTACAGTGATATACGGAATTACAAATATACACTTCTGATACCATTTTTATCACAACTTTTGGTACACTACATAAATTCGTGAACCGTAAATTTCTCCAGAAAATAGACTTCGAGAGCTTTTCAATGGTATATAGCATGTATCCGGTTAATTGTATATCGATACAATCAACTCCAAGAAATTGGTTGACTAGCAGAGGTGAAAATGAAGGGTTTTACTCCAATTTGTGTAAGTTCCTCCAAAACTCCTACAAACATAAAAAACCACACAAAAACATAAAAATACCAAGGAATATAGCAAAGAAACATGGACGAATTGATATGAAAATGATATATAAATAGACACTTATCAGTTCTCCTAGTCATGTTTCTTAGTATACGCAAAGAAAGTAAATTCCTAAGCATGATTCTAAAAAAGGAAAGTTTGCAGACTTACCTTGACACACTTATCCACCTTGCAAAACAAATTGGGTTAGAATAATTTATAATAACCCTAATCATGCTTCTAAACATAATAATAAAGTCCTAAACATGCTTATTATAAGCGAGAAAAATAAAGAAGAAAATAGGAGAGAGGAGAGAATTTTGCTCTCAAGACATACCCTTTCCGGGTTTAGAGTAATAGAACGCCTAAAAGAAAATACTGGAAAAAACTTCTCAAATTCTTAAGTATGTCTTCAAAAGGGAGAAAGAGATGATTGTATTCAACAATCAGTGTGAATTACAAAGTGAAAGGAAGAGGGTTTATACAGGCGAGGGGTGTAGACGAAAAAGGAAGTTTTGCAAGCTAATTTTCGAAAATAAACCCAGGAGGACTGGGTGGCCATCTGATGGCCGGTCGGCCATTGGCCAACAGTCGAGGGACTGTCAGATGGTCAGGCGACTTTCTTGAATAGCCAAGCTGCTGTCTGATGGCCAACCAGCTAATTTCCTTTCGGCCCCTTCTGTTTTTCATCATACTTTCTTGTAGTCCCTTAAGTTGCTCTTCATTCAATTAGACATAACTTTTGGAATTTAACTCTAATCTGTGATCCATAAATTTCTATGTAAACTAGACATCTGTAGCTTCACAACGGTATATGACTCATCATCAGATTCCTCTCAAATTAATTTCTATGATTTTTCAAACTCGTGTGCCAATTTTTCAGACTCTTCACCAGCTTCTTTTCACCCTTCTCTTCTTAACTCTCAAGGGCATTTTGGTCATTTTCTTTGCTCGACATTCATCTTCACTTCATTCTTGAGTCTTAAAAATCAAGTGCTTACACTCTCGGTTGTGCTTGATCTACTTTCCTTAAAAGAGTTCATGACTTGCTCTTCAGTCAAGCCTGATCCAATCATATTGGTCGATGGAGGAGGCATCCGTTGTAATTGGGCAATAGGTTGCTCCTCGTGTTGGGCTCATATGTTTTTGGGTTTGAAATCTGGCCCTTATAGACCAAATCTTGGATCTTATGGTGAAGGTGAGTGAAATCATCAGTCTTGTGACCGGTCACTTTGTGGAATTCATTTTCTTGTGTGCCTCCAATTCTTTAATAATGGATTTGGAAGCTCTCTTGGTGGCAATGGCTACAAGATCCCTTTGGCTCTCAACCTTGCAAAGATTTTAGAAAGTGCCCTTCCTAAATGACTAAACCTTCTTTGTGAGGCAACCGCCTTCACTTCTACGTGCTTTGTGCTAGGCCCACCAGGTTGATGATACTGCCCTTGACTTCTTCAAGGGTAGCTATGATTGCTTCTCTTCTGTCTGGACTTTAATTCTGCTATTTGGATACCTGAATCATATAAGTCTTCAAAGGTCTTGATAAAGAAGCCCACCAGTCTATCGTTGATGAAACTATGGGCTCCATCGCACTTGATCCTTCTCTGCAAGCCTGGTGGTCATTTTGGCTACTTTAGCCCTTCAACCAACTAGGTACTCTGAAAAAGTCTCGTTGGACTTTTGTCTCGTCGTCTGAAAACTCCTCAAAGTTACCCCTAATTGGGTATTATGGTGGTACTATTGCACAAATTGTTGGGAAAGCTCCTCCCAATCTTCTCGGACTCTTTTTGGATATGGATATATTACATATGATAGATTGAATTATGTCTTTTATAATTTGTGTAAGCACTCAATTTTTGCTTATGGTTTTTGCAAGCCCGATGATGATAACCAATGACATTGAACAAAGAAAAATATCCAAATGAACCCTCAAGTGAAAGAAGAGTGAAAATGCATAGAAGTAGCACATATGAAGCTTGAAGCAAAATCGGTCATTTTGTACGTTTACCAAACAACCAAATCCCCATAATTCTACCTTAGCTAGGTTACCATAGTCAGTTGATTACCCTCGATACATTTAGTTCATGAGTTGGGCCTATTTGTATGATTTAATAGTTAGGCCATCCTTGTTGGAGCAGTTGATGTGAGCCATCACTTGAGCCATTTCAACATTGTTGTTATTGGGTACTACCATTTTATCTTCTTGTTTACCAAACGACCACATCGCTAACCCAATCAATGACGGCTGTAAAACCCAATGTTAATTATGCATGATGGCATCAACAAAACTCATAGAACTCTTTCAGAACTTCAAATTCACTCTAAACACTGAGGGAGATTTAGAGGATTTTTGGCTTTCTAAGTCAAATCAGGGATATTTAGTCGAGATTTCTCTACTTTCTACATTGATGTTGAATTGAATTCTTCATGATTAAAACATGGTTTTCTGTCTGATAACTTCCTTCAAATGATTTTGTTCTTTTATTGAGCATTGAATTTGCATGAGATATCCGCGCTCAAGGTAAATTCTCCTCTTGGTCATTTTTATTTCAGAATTCATGTTAGGATTATAACTATGTTAGTGATTTTATTATACGAGGTATTACCTTTATTATTCATCGAAATCGCTTCATCTTATGCCCAGTGGAGTTACCACTGTGAACGAGGCTTTCATCCTACTAGAGCATTTGCAACCACGACACTGTGTCAAAATCTCTTTCAAGACTTAAGGGAACACAAACGAGCCATAGACATGTCTGGAGAATAGAGTCGCCACCCAATTATTCAATTAGGAATGAATGGGATAATTTGATCCCTTGCTTGAGGACCTAAACTACCCTCATCCCTTCATAGATGGATTCGAAAAGTTAGCTACTAGTCATTCGACCCATCCGGATATAAATGCGGCCTCCACTACAGAAATACCAAATAAGAATAGCTCATATTGTTACTTAGTCTACTTAGCATGGTTCGTTTTTATGCACTCATTTCATATTTTATCTTATATAGTCAAGTGAAGTGATTATTCAATCAAAGCAGTTGTACATTCATACATAGAGAGAGGGAGGAGAATAGAGTTACAATTCCTTCGTACAAAGGGGGAAGGCGAGAGGATTACAACAATTGTTATTCAACAATAAAATAATGAAACATTTCATACATTCATATGTTTGAATATTCACTCTAAGTAATGGTCCCTCACCATCAATGTGAGTCCACCATCACTTCATGGCATCATACAAATACACTTCTTAATATACAAATATTCATATATTTATAAATCATATAAAGCCATAATCTAATATCATGGCATTCTAGCCTCATGGCAATTCTACCTATTACTATTCTAGCATGGAATTGCCCTATTCAAACAATAAAATCAATCAAAACAAGACATTCTCAATTTGGTATTCTTTCAAACCATGAGGCTCTTTGGCCGAAAGTATTCCAAATACCTTTTTGGTAATTTCAATGGGGTTGCGAATTAGCTTCTTCTATACCTCTATATTGATTTTTCCCATCTCTTTTATTCCAGGAAGAATATGATTTATTGTTTAGGTGAGAAAGGGGGGCTATAGAAAAGGGTGATTGATAAAAAAATGTTTTTGCGGCCAATTTCTCAGCAGATCACTGAAGCTTGGGGCATAGCCAGAGCTTGGACTTGGTTCCTATTGGAACAACCAGAGTATAATCTGTTGTCCAGGCACAAGATCAGTGGTTTCTTTTTTGCATACCTGAAATCCCATTTAGAAGTTATTTGAATGCAATTCTTGATTTTAACAATTGTTACATTAATTTCATTTTGAATATGTTCTAAATTTTCTTCATTTAGTAATAATGAGTCCCATTTATTAACTATAATTTTTCTAATTTTTTTTGAGTTTCAAGGCATCATATATCTTTTTGTTTAATTATATAAAAAAATCTCAGATATAATTATGTCAATGTCTTTATTGTGTTACTTGATTGAAATTAAGGGCTGTTTGAATCATTATAGCTAAAAAACATCAATTTTTTCATAATCACATTTTTCAAAATGATTGTATGCAACAGATATATAATTGATCAAAATATTATAGTTACATGAATTCCCATAAATGTTATAATTCAATAAATATATCATTCTTATGTACAATTATGTAGTTTTGATTAAAACTGTCGTGGTTGTCCAAACTAAGTAATGTATATTCAAGAAAACTGTATTTCTTGAGTTTTGGTTTAGGTTTTTAGTTTTTTTATGTTGATTATGACATGAAGCACTCAAAATCATCTAATTGTTTGTTTTAAAATTAGATAATAAAAGAAGGCAGATTGAGAGTTCTTTGATAGACCATGAAAGAATTCTGGGAAAGTTTTCATAAAACAACCTCAAATTGTCTGGTAAATCACAGCCACCTATCCATTCGGACAACTAGACGGATCCTAAAATGCATAATTTCTTTGAGAATAGTTGTTATCAACAAATTTCTTATACTTAGAGTCGGCAATTTGGTTTGACATATGGATTCGACCAAAACACCCATAATTGCTTGTTGAAATATTTAACACATTGATAACAAATCAGCCCTTTGCTTTTCTTGATGATCCCATGCAACTGACCTTTTGGGTACATGCAAAAAATTGTGATATTTTTATCAGGTTCTTTATAAGTATAAAAGTAAATGGGGGCCAGATCTGAAAAATTTCCCATTTAACACCTCTAATGGCCCCACAACCTTTATAATTCAATGACATTTCAATTGCACAAATGACTGACCTATTTTTAAATTGCCCCTTTTTTAAAGTAAAAAGACCAAAACACCCATAATACTTAAAAATTAACATATAACAAATCAGCCCTTTGCTTTTCACATCCTTGCATGACTGGGTCATGCAAAAAATTGTGATATTTTTATCAGGTTCTCAGTTACTGCACAACTGAGTCATGTCGATTGCACGACCTATTTGTGCAAAATCCCATATCTCATTTTCTTGCACGACTAGGTTGTGCATATAGCACGACTAAGTCATGCAAAATCCCATAATAATATTAAGCTCTCATTTACTGCACGACCTGGTCATGCTGTTTGTAGTCACTCAACTCCTTTGTCCAGACATCATGATACACGGATCTGTTTTCATTAGGTCGCCTTTACTAGTCGCTCCCACCGCTGTACTCACATCTCGCCTCACACCTCGGTCGGCCACCTGTGATGAACACTTAAATATGCATGTTTAATAAGAGTTTAGTTCATCATATTGCATTAATGGTGTCATTAAATTCCTCAACTTAAGCATATTTGTAGCATTTGCATCTTTGGAATTAATTTCTCTTAATTTTGGTTTTGTTACAGGTTCGGTAAAATGGGCATAACTCTCTATTTATAGATCATAATGGTGCAATTCTTAATGTTTTGGAAAGCTGATTTAATTGTCTACAAGATTGCATTTCACAAGCATCATCAAATTCGGGCTCTTAGTGGACCAAAATTGGGCTTGAAGTGAACCCATCTACAGTCTCGGCCCAGTCTGACCAGGCCTCAGTATTTGGACCGTATCTCTCAAAATACGTATCCAAATTGTGCAAATCAATATGTTCTAGAAAGCTGAGAGAAATATCTACAACTTTAATGAAGACATGTGATTAAAATTCACAACGTTTCGATGTCAAAATTGATGGTCAAAGTCGGTGCCTAATGATCCCAATTGTCAAAGATATTTACAACTAATATTTGACAATTATGCCCTTGTAATTTGACAAGTTTGCCCCTGGATGTATCTATAAATAGAGGTGCCTTGTGACCCATTGGGGCATCTTGGCCTTGGCTGGAACATTTTGGCTTTGGCTAGGATCTTGTATTGTGTTTTGTGTGTTTATGTTATTAATGAATTTCCTTTTTCTTACATTTTATTTTCTTTCTATTATAATGTTCTTCTAATTTCTCTTTTGCTAAGGTGAAAGGGTGAAACCCTTGATATGAGAATAAGGATTCTCTAACCCTTAATATGTGCTTAATAATCTTAATCTTATAATGTTTATTCAATATGATTTATATTTAATTTCTTAATCAATCTTGACACCACTCGTAAAGTGGAGGTCTTGATCCATTGTCGACAATCCTTGGCACATCAAATGCTTGGATCCTTTCTAGATGATGTATGGTTCTTCCTTACCGACACGAATCTAGTTAGAACCTTGATTTGTTGTAGACATATGATGATTGGCACATTGGATGCTTGAACCCATTTACAAGAAGTGGTATAAATATTGGTAACGAAACAAATATAATTCATATAACTAAAATGGGTTAATTATCCTTATTCGAAATATCAAGGGCGGATCCCCTAACCTTAGCCTTCATTGTTATTGTGTTAATTCCTCTTGTATTTCTCATTTATTGTTTATGAACTTTTCCATGCTCCTGATTTTTAATATATGTTGATATTATCTTGTCACCTCTCAAATCATCCATATCTATTTGTTTAGCTTATAATTTGTAACGCTTAAATTCCCTTCCTCGTGGATCGACCCCGGTCTCACCGGGTTTTATTACTTCGACACTCCTATACTTGGGAGACAATCCTTTTTCGGATGTGTCAAGTTTTTGGCGCCGTTGCCGGGGAAGGTAAAATTTGGCGTACAAAATTGTAAGTATTCTCTTTTCTCATTTCTATTTTTATTTTTCTTGTATGTGATTCTCTTTTCTCTCCCCATTTCTATTTTTATTTTTCTTGCATGTGCTCATCTTTTCTTTCTCTTTGCATTAGTTGGTAGAATTGTTTGTAGCCACTCATCTTCTTTGGAAAACATGCTCATACCCAACCAAGGACATTAATGGATTACATAAGAACTCATGCACAATCATGCATAGTCTTCCCTCATGATGCAAAATATTTCAACCATGAATCGGATTTCATTCAATTCTTACCCCACTTTCATGGCCTAGATGTTGAAAACCCATTTTTGCATTTGAGAGAATTTAAAGATTTTTGCAATATCTATTGTGACCTAAATTGTAGCATAAACATCTTTAGATTAAAGCTTTTTCCTTTTTCTTTTAAAGATAAAGCTAAAACATGGCTACAAAATCTTAGGTCAGGATCCATTAGTTCATGGGATGAAATGCAACAACAATTTTTGAAAAAATTCTTTCCTCCCTATAGAACAAATTCTCTCAAAAATCAAATCATCAATTTCACTCAAAAACAAGGAGAGACCTTTTACCAATGTTGGGATAGGTATAAAGCATTGATTAATAATCATGGGAACTAGTTTTAATTTTCTATGAAGGTCTTACACATCAAGCTAGGCACATGGTAGATTTAATGTGTAATGGACAATTTGAAAACAAAGACCTTGATGAAGCCATGGATTACCTAGACTTGCTAGCAAAACATGCCCAAAATTGGAACAATGTTGGCACCTATGAGGTACCAAGAACATCTAGTAGAGGCATTTATAACTTTAGGGAAAATCATGATCTTCATGCTAAATTTACATCCTTAGCTAGGAAAGTCGAGGACTTAGAAATGTGGTCTATGCAAGAAACTATCTGTCAAACTTGTAATTCTAGTGATCATCCTACGGATGATTGCCCAATTGTGCCTACCTTTAGGAAAAGTCTCCATGAGCAAACCAACGTTTTAAACACTTTCCAAAGGTCAAATCCTAATCCTTACTCACAAAATTTTGGATGAAAAAATCACTTGAATTTTGGTTGGAGGAATGATAATAATGCACAATCTTACCAACCTTCCTTTCAATCATGTCAAAATTTTCAAAAAAATCATGATCATGCATCTTATAAGGATCTTGAAGAAACATGGAATTCATTCATTGCAAAGCAAGAGGCTTTTAATAGTCAAGTTGCTAAAACTATGGCAAACTTGAATGATGCTCTTGAAAAACTTGCATTTGCATTTAGTACTCATGAGAAAGGTGTGTTTCCATCTCAACTCGAGCCAAACCTCATCAATCCACATGTGAGTAATCCAAGTAGCCAACATCTAGATGAAGACTCGGTAAGTGCTCTTCTCGAAGATTCGGTAAGTGCTCTTCTCGAAGATTCGGTAAGTGCTCTTCATGATGGTAAGGTTGATCAAGAACATATTCCTAACCCTTATGAGAAAGATGATGAATCAATCCTAAAGGGTAAGGAAGAGGTTAATCAACTTACACCTAACAAAGAAAAGACCGAATCCTCACTTTTGCATCATGCAAAGGAATTTAACCAAAATTTTGATATTAATGAATTTTTCGAGCATGATGAAAATGAGGAAGCTAATAAGATTAACGTGGAAGACTATATCCAAAATGAAAATTTTTCAAGTCCTTCAGAAATTTGGTTACCTAGTTCTTTTGAACCAAGTATGCAACTAGTGCCCATTGCTTTTAAAGAATTTTCATTGCTTGATTTTGTACAGATGAAGGAGATTAAGAGTTGGGAGCCATGGTTCGAAAAAAGGGAGGAACAAACATCCACACTCAATAATGCATGCTTTAAGGGCAGACAAACTCAGATAGTGGTAATCTCTTTCATTCTCACAAATAAAGGAAAAAGAAAGGTACCACCTCAATGGCATATTTTTGACCGTGGTAAATCACTTTCGAAGAGATCCCTCTTTTTGCATTTCTTTATAATGATTGATCAAATTTTATCCATCTATGCCATATTTTCATTTTTATTCTTGATTTTTGCTATCATTTCTAGTTTGTTTTTATTTTATTTTGTGTGTGTTTATTTTATTTGTGTGTTTTTATTTTGTTTTCCGGTCAAGTGGCAGATACGGTACTCCGTGACTTTTAAAGTCGTTTTTCAGTTCCCTAAAAACTGTTGCTCACCTTGCATCCATTTTCTTTTCTTCTCTCTCATTTTCTTCATAGTCTTGGGAATCTGACTCAAAACGACCCTGTTTGCCAGTTTATAAGAAAACTGGATGGGAAGCATATCCCCAAATCATATAAGGTGTTTAAGCCGTTTCTGGACGTAAAACCAGAGGAAGATGTGAGCCACAGTCACAACTACCTATACATATGCATGTGTGCCATCAATTTTTAAATTTCTTGTCTTTTATTTTATTTTTAGCATGTTATTTATGAGTCTTTCAGGTCATCTCTCTTGAATAACAGAAGCTTCAGGTAATGTCTCCTATACTGTATCTCTCTACATTTAAACAGTGAGGACAATGTTTCATTTGGTTGGGGGGGAAGGATAGTAGACATAAGTGTGTCTTGAATTTTTTTCTTAAAAAAAAAAGGAGTTAGTAATTAGATTCAGAGTGCAGTGTGAGGAGTTCAAATCCTCTTGAGACGCATTCTGGGTCAGGAATGGCAGAGTATGGAGGGTCAGTTTGAACTCTTGAAACCTATTCTAACCAATTTGTCATTTTATTTTGATCTTATGAACTAATTTTAGCTAACTTGATATTATTTAGACTTGATTTTTGAATTTTATAACAAGGAAGTCTTATTCATTTCACTTTGAATCATTCAAATCTATGAACTCTCACAACCTTATCATTTAATAAATTGTGTGCTCATGTGCTCATTAAGCAAGTATCTATGAATCTTTCTTCACACACACACATACCTTGATGCATGAGTGTGGGTGGCGAAATGAAATGTTGTAATATTTGAGTTCTTTTGTTTTGTTTAGGATAACAACACAAAGGAAAGGGAAAGTTTAAAAAAAAAAAGAAAAAAAAGTGAAAAAAAAGAAAAAAAAAAGAGAAAGCAATTGTGGATAAGTTTGGTCTCGTAGCCTCCTTAATTCGAACAATTAAGCCCGAGGGGTGCCTCAACACCTAATACCCTAAGACCAACTGGTTTGGGAGCTATTGGCCCAAAGCTCGCTACATGGATTAAGGAGAAAGCTTAATGGGATCGAACATTGCACTATCCACAAGTTCTAAGTAAAAATAAAGCATCCGCAACCCGAGTCGTTAAGCTCGTAGGGGTGTCTTAACACCTAGTGCCCTAAGGCCAACTGGTCTGGGAGTCATTAGCCTAAGGCTCGCTACATGGGTTAAAGATGCATTCTTTCAAAAAAAAAAAAAAGAAAAAAATGTATAAAATGAATGAATATCCCCCACCTTAAGGTTGTTAGCCTTAACAAATACTAGAACCGATATGGCTTATTTCTAATAAGCCACATAGTCATGTGTCAACTGAGCACAAAAGAAGGTTTGTGGATATCTTGACTGAAGGGTACATGAGTCATATAAAAAGAAAAAAAAAATCAGTTGAGAGTTTGTTTATTTGGATAAAATCAAGGAGAGTGCAATAATGACCACCTTGGATGTAAAATTCTATAAATCACTTCTAAATAAGAACGCTTTAATTGCTAGAGACTAGCAATAAGCTAGTTGGGGGGTGTGATGAACACTTAAATATGCATGTTTAATAAGCGTTTAGTTCATCATATTGCATTAATAGTGTCATTAAATTCCTCAACTTAAGCATATTTGTAGCATTTGCATCTTTGGAATTAATTTCTCTTAATTTTGTTTTGTTACAGGTTCGGTAAAATGGGCATAACTCTCTTTTTATAGATCAGAATGGTGCAATTCTTAATGTTTTGGAAAGCTGATTTAATTTTCTACAAGATTGCATTTCACAAGCATCATCAAATTCGGGCTCTTAGTGGATCAAAATTGGGCTTGAAGTGAACCCATCTACAGTCTCGGCCCAGTCTGACCAGGCCTCAGTATTTTGGACCGTATCTCTCAAAATACGTATCCAAATTGTGCAAATCAATATGTTCTAGAAAGCTGAGAGAAATATCTACAACTTTCATGAAGACATGTGATTAAAATTCACAACGTTTCGATGTCAAAATTGATGGTCAAAGTCGGTGCCTAATGATCCCAATTGTCAAAGATATTTACAACTAATATTTGACAATTATGCCCTTGTAAGTTGACAAGTTTGCCCCTGGATGCATCTATAAATAGAGGTGCCTTGTGACCCATTAGGGCATCTTGGCCTTGGCTGGAACATTTTGGCTTTGGCTAGGATCTTGTATTGTGTTTTGTGTGTTTATGTTATTAATGAATTCCTTTTTCTTGCATTTTATTTTCTTTCTATTATAATGTTCTTCTAATTTCTCTTTTGCTAAGGTGAAAGGGTGAAACCCTTGATATGAGAATAAGGATTCTCTAACCCTTAATATGTGCTTAATAATCTCAATCTTATAATGTTTATTTTATATTATTTATATTTATTTTCTTAATCAATCTTGACACCACTCGTAAGGTGGAGGTCTTGATCCATTGTCGACAATCCTTGGCACATCAAATGCTTGGATCCTTTCTAGATGATGTATGGTTCTTCCTTACCGACACGAATCTAGTTAGGAACCGTGATTTGTTGTAGACATATGGTGATTGGCACATTGGATGCTTGAACCCATTTACAAGAAGTGGTATAAATATTGGTAACGAAACAAATATAATTCATATAACTAAAATGGGTTAATTATCCTTATTCGAAATATCAAGGGCGGATCCCCTAACCTTATCCTTCATTATTATTGTGTTCTCTTGTGTGATTCTCATTTATTGTTTACGAACTTGCTCCTTATTTATATTTGTTGATATTATCTTGTCATCTCTTCAAATCATCCATATCATATTTGCTTAGCTTATAATTTGTAACGCTAAAATCCCCTTCCTCGTGGATCGACCTCGGTCTCACCGGGATTATTACTTCGACACTCCTATACTTGGGAGACAATCCTTTTTCGGATTTGTCAATTAGCTAAAAGAACCTATTGACTTATACCTATTGGCTACTTAAGTATATAACAAAAAGCGGGGATGGACTGAAGTCGTAATCTCATGTGCCAATAGGTATGTGTGGGATGATGGAGAAGTATATGTCTTTGCTATGTTTTTTAATAAAGGTGGGCCTAGTAGAAGAAATGAAGGTATTTGTTCTAGGACGACTGAGTAGCAAGAGCTCAATTCCTTGGAAAGATGAGGAGGCTGAGGAAGAGAAGGTAAAGACAGAAGAGAGACTAGAGGAATAAACACTGGTGAGAGAAAAGATAGAAGCACTAATGAGGGAGCGCGAAACACTGATGAAGCAAAGGGAAAAATCAGTGAGGAGAGAGTGTAAAACAATTAGAAGGTGTGAGAAGAGAGAGAAGAAAAGAGAATTTAAGAGGTATGTGGAGACTGTGGAAGACCATAATCTGCATGTTAAGAGGTTTATCCACTACATGGAGAAGCTTGGGGGAAGGATGACGAGTACTAAGAGAATAGAGGCCCACTAGCTGACAGGGAGGTCAGTAAGATAAAGGAACCAATTGATGAATGCCCGTTGGCAGCAAAAGCTTATTTGCAAAAGAAATGGTGGTTCAAAGTTCTAGTTTTCGAAACAAAAATTTATAAGTTTAAGAATGGTGAACATGTGCTTAGAGATGGACTTGTTTTTATGATTACTTCAAGAATCGTTGAAGAGAAAATCCTGAAGTCTTTTGGAAAAGGAGAGGAAGAAACATAAGAGGGAGAAACACTGGTGAAAGAAAGTGAACAACTAAGGGAGTATAGGAGGAAAGAAAAGAAGAAAACTAGAGCCGCAAGCATTTTTTCCCAAAAGCGGATGGTGAGAAAATGGGCTAGGTGAAGCTTGGAGCCTGTGTATGAGTGCCTAAGTGATGACAAAGAAGAAGAAGTTAAGGTAAAGATAGAGAGTGGCAACGAAATAAGGAAAAGAATTGGGAGTGAGGAAGTAGAAAGTAAACCTAGGTGACTTAAGGAAGGAGATATTTTGACAATTAACTTGGGAATCATTATAGAAGAAATCTTGAAGTCTTTTAAAAAGGGAGAAAGGGAGGACACAAAAGGGCTGATTCATATGACTCTTGTGAGCGAGGCTTCCAACCCACTTCAAATGCTTGCGACCTTGGCACCACTTTTCTATGCTTCTTTCAGATGACTTAAAGGGTTATACGAGTCAAGTCACAGAGACAAAACTTGAAGAACTGATGGAGTCGTCACCCGAGTAATTAAATATGAAAAATTTTGGATGACCATAGCCTGGACATTAATCTGGGTTCCACTAGGTCTACCGAGTTTTTAAGTTTTGGGTTGACATGCCTACCCTATCTTGATCCTAAGTTCATTATGTAGATACAATCGCATTATATCTTGTTATTACATGTGAAGTAAATAGTAGTTTATATACATACATAGAAATGAGGGAGGAGAATTGATTACATTTCTATCAAACATAGGGAAAGGATTAAAGATTACAACATTTCCATATATTAATTACGATAAAGAGAGCTAAATCATTATAAACTGAAAAGGCTTTAAGTTTGTCCCTCATCGCTAAATAAAGTAATTAAAAATGACTAAACCATAATTAAAGTAAACTAATCATGGTATCATCGTCCCCTAATCAACTGCGTTAACATGCATAGTTAAAATCTAAACATTACATAATTAACCACTAATCACGCTTAATTAATCACTAATTAAAAACCATTAATCCTAAACTAAACATGACATAATTAAAGTATTACTAATTAAATTACTTCTAAACTAAGCATGTGTAGACACTTGATTTTTGAGACTCGAATATGAAGTGAAGATGAATGTCGAGCAATAGAAATAACCGAAAAAGCCATTGAAAGTGAAAGGAAGAAAGATAAGAAGAAACCGACTAAAATTTTTAAAAACCGACGCATGACTTTGAAAAATCACAAAAATTAATCCAGGAGGAATTTGATGATGAGTCACATATGGTTGTGAAGCTACAAATGTATAATTTTCACAAAATTTTACAGATTACAAATCAAAGTTGAACTCAAAGAGTTATGTGTGATCAACTGGCTACAGGTCAGAAGGGATTGTATTGAACAAATGCAAAACTAAAGGGTTTCGTGGGTCACAACTAATCGACGATTGTAAGATAGCAGGCTAGCTATCCTACCAACGGGCCGGTGGTCCATCCACAGTTTATCGGTTGTCCTCCCCTCATTTTTGGAAAATTACGTTAACAACCTTCCATTTTTGTTTTTTCATTCCTTTTTTCAATTCAACCTTCAACTATATAAACCCCCCCTTGGCTCACTTTCACTCACATATCGAAATCCTCTCTTCTCCGTCTTGAAGACACACTTGAGAATTCAAAGAGTATTTCATAGATAAATATTTTTTTAGTCGTTCTATTGCTCTAAACCTTGAAAGGGTACATGTTAAGAGTAGTTCTCTCTTCTCCATCCTCTTTTCTTCTTTATTTTTCTTGCTTTAGACTAAGCATGTTTAGGTTTATTTATGCTTAGAATAAGCATGTGTGGGCTTTAATTTGATGCTTAAGAGCATGTTTAGGGTTAATATAAATTGTTTTAACCCTTTTTTTTTTTTTTTTTGCGAGATAGATAAGCACGTCAAGGTAAGTATGTTTTACCTTTTTTATTTAGAATCATATTAGGAGTTTATCTTATTTGCGAATGCTTAGAATCATGCTTAGGACCACATGTTAGAATCATGCTTAGGAGCACATGTTTAGAATCATGCTTAAGAGCACACAGTTAGAATCATGCTAGGAATTGAACTTATGATTGTTTTGAAGCATGCTAGGAAATAACATAGAATAGGTAAGAATTGATTTAATTGGTTGGAATTGCCATGATTACTTTGGTTAATTTAAACTTGATTAATATGAATTCGGCTAGATAGCCATGTTTGAACTTGATTAATTGATTAGGTTAGAATTGGCATGCTTAGGCTAGAAATGTCATGATACTATAAATTGTTATGAATTATGCTAGAATAGCAACAGGTAGAATCACCATGGTAGAATTATCAAATATAGATAGAAGGTGCCATGATCTTAGATTATGCCTTTGTATTAAATTCTGATTGATTGATTGATTTTATAAATACCATGTTTGGAAATATGATTAGAATGACACCATGAAGTTATGGTGGACTCACATTGATGGTAAGGGACCATCATTCAGAATAATTGAATGTATATATGAATATACATGTAGAGGCTTGATAAACATTGCATAGACTCACATATAGTTGGGGGGGGGGGGATTCTATATTTATCGATTCTTGAATTGATTGTTTATATTTGATATTTGGATATATGAATATTATGATGAATGATTGAATATTTGAAAGTGCTAGAAGTAGTTTAATTTATTAATGAATAACAATTATTTGATCCTCCCCCATTCCCCCATGTATGAAAGGAATTATAATTCTATTCTCCTCCCTCTTTCTTTCTATGAATATATAATTGTTATTAGTTGAATATATCTCACATGTCTTAAAAAAGATAAAATTGGAAATGTGTGCTTAAAACAAACCACTTAGGCAGACTATATAACATCTTAAGCTATTCTTATTTGTTATACCCTAATAGAGGTCGGATTTAGATTTCGGTAAGGTGAATGGCTCGTACCTAACTTCCTCAACTCATCTCTGAAGCGATGAGGATAGTTTAGGTCTAGAAGCGAGGGATCAGATTGCTCCCATTCATTCTTAATTGAATAATTAGGTGGTGACTCCATTCTCCAGACTTGCACATGGCTCATTTGTGTTCCTTAAGTCTCAAAAGAGGCTTTGATAGAGTGTCGTGGTCACAAACGCTCTGGCGGAATGAAAGCCCATTTCATAGTGGCGACTCCATTAGGGATAAAAAAAAGTTGATTTTGATTGGGATACTAGCTTACTCTGTTATTTTAAGTCCTTGCATCACTATGCATTGCACACAATGAGCATGAATTGCCTAAACTAGCTGCGTGGTATTGGCATGAGAAGTTTTGCCTCTATTCGACCCTTAGATGACTCATGTTAGTGTCACCACCTTTGAGCATGTACCATTGACTTGGTATAAAAAGAGACCAACTGAAGGGGGCATCTCTCACTTGATAGAGTCAGACTATTGGAGATTTGAGACTCAAGACCATGTAGATGAATCTAGAAATTTTCAATAAGATGAATGTCCAAAATCCATGTTGAAAAACATGTCCATGGATGTAAATTTCACATTATTAGAATACATTGACTCAAACCTTATGGAACCATGAACGAATACTGCATGTCAAATCACCCGTAAGAACAAAATAGGGCCATGTGACATAAGTTAAGTTTATCATGACATTTAGAGCCATGTTGTGATAATCATGGAGAATCCAACATCAACTTGAATGTTAGAATTAGGAGAGAGGATCTCGCATTCCCACATCCCATGATGATGACTTAGGAATGAGGCCAAAAATCCTAAAAAAAAGAGACTCGACCTCAGGCGTGTGGTAGAAATAAGGTTAGAAGGCTAAAAGTTTATCTATACCCTTGTATGAGCATGCATCATATCATGCATGCATGCATGGCATTAATACCTTTATTTTGTAGCCATCATAACTTGGGTTAGATGAGGTGGTCGTGTAACAGGACAAGAGGAACTAGTCATTAAAATGGCCACATCCAACAACAACAATTAAGAGATTGTCCAAGTAAGGGCTAATATGACCAAACACCAATAACAGATGGCCCAACTCATCAAAGCTCTACAAAATGGGTCTAATCATGTGAACTAGTTGCCGACCGAAGGTAATGGTGGTGATGAGGGTGAGACTAGCCAGGTTAGAGATAGGGGGAAAGGCCCAGCTATTAATGGGGCTTTCATCCCACTAGAGCATTTGCGACCGCAACACTGTGTCAAAGCCTCTTTTGAGACTCAAGGGAACATAAACGAGTCATGCGTATATCTAAAGAAATGGAGTCAGCACCCAATTATTCAACTGGAAATGAATGGGGGCAATCTGATCACTCGCTTCTGGACCTAAACTATCCTCATCCCTTCAAAAATGGGTTCAGAAAGTTGGTATGAGTCATTCGACCCTTTCAGATCAAAATCCGACCTCCACTAGGGTATACCAAATTAAAATACTTCATATTGACATACACTCCACTTAAGTTGTTTATTTTACACACATTTTCATTTTTGTCTTTATTAAGCATGTAAGGTGATTATTCATTCAAATGGCAGTTATAAATTCATCCATAGAAAGAGGGAGGAGAATGGATTACATTTTCGTCAAACATGGGGGATAGGGGGAGAGGATTACATCATTTGTTCTTCAACAATAAAATAAACTGTTCTTCTAATACTTCAAATATTCAATGATATAAAATATTCCATACATAGCAAATTCATGCAAATCATACATTTAATAAGCAATCAATTCGAGATTTGATATATAAGGAATTCCTAACCACTATATGTGAGCCTATTCCATGCTTATCAAGCCTCTTCATACATATTAATGTTATTCATACCTTCATATCAATCAGTTAAAATTCAATACAAAGCCATAATCTTGAAAAATGGCATTCTAGCCTAGATTTGATAATTGTATCATGGGAATTCTACCCTAGCATGGCAATTCTAGCATATTCATAGTAATTATAATAAATGATGGCATTTCTAGCCTAAGCATTACTTTTCCAGCATAATTCAATCAATCAAAATCAAACAAGGCCCTTATAGCCTAATCCAAGCATTCAAAGGGGCAATATGGTAATTATTACCTATTCTATGTTATTTCCTAACATGCTTTAAAGCAATTATAAATTTTTCTAGCATGATTTTAAGCATTCACAAAGATAATTAAACTCCTAAACATGTTTCTAATAAAGAAAAGATGGCAGACTTACCTCGACACGCTTATCCATCTTACAAAATAAATAAGGGTTAGAACAATTCATAACAACCCTAGACATGCTCCTAAGCATAAAATTAAACCCTAAACATGCTTCTTCTAAGCAAGAAAAGTAAATAAGAAAATAGGAGGGAGAAGAGAGGACTACTCTCAAAACGTACCCTTTTCAGGTTTAAAGCAATAGAATGCTTGAAAATCTTAGAACTGGAAAAGACATCTCAAATTCTTGAGCCTGTCTTCAAGAGGGAGAAGAGATGATTATCTTTGATAATCGGTGTGTCTTGAAAGTGAGAAGATGGGGTGTTTATATAGTGGAGGGTTGGAGTTGAAAAAGGAAGCAAAGTCCAAAAAAGGAAGGTTTGAAATGAAAAATTCAAAATTAGGGGACCAACTGCTAGGCGACTGTTGGCAAACCGTCGGGTAGATATCACTCAACAACCAGGTGGTTTTCTGACTATCAATTAGCTATTAGTCAACAACTGAGCTACTGTTTGACAGTTGAGTAGCTATTCTTCCTTTGGCTCTTCCATTTTTGGCACTTTGTAATGTAGTCCCTTCCGACTTTCATCTATTCGATCATGCATAACTTTTCATGGTTAACTCCAATTTGTGATATGTAAATTTTTATGAAAAGTAGACATCCGTAGCTTTGCAACAGGATATAACTCATCATCAGATTCTTCCTAAATTAATTTCTATGATTTTTTTGAAGTCACATGTCAGTTTTTAAGACCTTTCATTGATTCCCTCACACCTTTCGTTCCTTGGCCTCCAAGGGCATTTGGTCATTTCCACTACTTGATATTCATCTTCATTTCATCATCGAGCCTCTAAAATTCAGTGTCTACAACTTGCCCCCTACTTTGGAGAAGTTTGTGAGACATAAAAATCGATAAAGTACTCTTGCTTCGTCTTTCTTTCTCCTATCTTGACATCTTCGTCTTTGCCCTTATTCTATCAGGCTTTCTTGTCATCTTCTTTCTCTCCTTCTGCTCCTACAAAAAGGTTTGCCCACTCAAGGACTAATATGTCCATCTAAAGGCGAGTTTGCCCATCTAAGGGCTGAAGTATCCATCTAAGGGTTGAGATGCCCATTCAAGGGCAAGTGTGCCCATCTAAGGGCTAAAATGCCCATCTAAGGGCTAAGGTGCCAATTCGGGGGTATTCAAGAGCTTAGAAAGCATCCTTATGATGATATGATAGATATTCCTAGGGTTTGGTAACACTCGTCATGTGCCTATTCTAAGGACTTCAAACTCTCTTAAGTGCACCTACTTCTTAGGATTTTCAACACTCTTCAATGCACCTCTTCTTAGGGCTTGTACCTATTCTAAGGGCTTAAAACACTCTTAAGTACACCTACTTCTTAGGGTTTCAACACTCTTTAGTATGTCCCTTCTTAGGGCTTGTGCCAATTCTAAGGGCTTAAGACACTCTTAAGTGTACCTATTTATTAGTGTTTCCTTCTAATTTATACCCACTAGGAAAACTTTTATCATGCATTGCTTCACGGTCTTTAGACCTTCTATCCTTTGTGCCTTTAGCTTCATTCTTTCTTTAATCTTTTCAGACTCTGCATTTGCTTGGGTTTAATGCCCTTCTTTCGAGTATTTTTCATGCTTCCTTGATCTTATTTAGTAATTCTCGATTCCTTTTGATCCGTTAGGGGAAATATTTTGATTTGTCATGTTCTAACATGCTTCCCTCTTGACTTCTCTCATTATTGGGAAATTTCTCATCATGTTGTTCATTATCTGATTCATTGGAGATCTTTCCCTTGTCTTTGCGAATTCTTGCAAAATTCAAACATCCCGTGATGATATAAAATCAATTCAAATTTTATCTTTTTTGGTGTGTTCTTCAACAAACTGCTTTCTAGTATCTGAAGGAATTCTTCTACGTGATTCAGGTCAAAGATTCTATTTACTCTTCTTTCCTTGTGAGTTTCTAAACTATTGCCATGGCCAAGTGCTTGTCACCAGTTTTGTTCAAAAATTTTCTTCAATGTCTCAGGGTCGATGCAAAGTCTTTCTTTTTCTCTTCTCTCTTTTTTCTCTTAACTCTCTTCTTTTCTTTTTCTCTCTCTTCTCTTTTTTTCTTTTTTTCTCTCTTTTCTCTATCTGTTCTCTTTTTTCTTTTTCTTTTCTCTCTTTTTTCTCTTTTTCTCTTTTTCCTTTCTTTTTCCTTTTTTTCCTTTCTTTTTTTTTCTTTTACAGATTCGCCCCTCATTAAAGGGACAGTTGACCAATTATCAGACAGTTGCCCAACAGGCAGTCAACAATCGCTCAGCTATTTGACTGTCAATCAACGGTTAAGGGCTTGTATAAAGTCTGTTCGTCCTCTCGTCACTTTATTCACGCGTAACTTCTTTATTCTTCGTCTGATTCACCTCCAGTTTTCTCCTACGTGTTTGTCTTGACTTTCTCTTTCCAATGGCAGGTCATCCAGTCCATTTCTACTTGAATGAGAGCAAGCCGGTTTGCAAATCGACGTTGAAGGGTCTTTTGAAGGATCAAAAGGTGCTTGTTGTCTACGATATGGCTTCCCACACGATTAACAAGGTATGCATTCTTCTTCATTCTTCAGTTTTCCATTTTCTAGGCATGTATTCATGTAGAGACTTTCATTTTTGGCCTTAGGACTACAATGTGAACAAGATGTGTAGGCCTTTTTATGGAGCCTCTAATTGGTTGTTAGAGATAAAGAATGAGGCTATTAGAAGTAGGATTGCTGCTATCGACTTCTATGAGTTTATCACTTGTCTTCCACATGGTTCTCGGTACACTGATCATCGAGTGTTAGCCACTTTATACGAGAGGTGGTTGGAGATAACCCACACATTCCACCTTCTAGTTGGTGAGATGACTATCATGCCTCTAGATATTGTCGCTTTGATTGGCCTTTTATGTGGTGGCGAGGTCATTCCTTTTAATACCTACATCGCAAATTCGAAGTATCAGCAGAACTTGATCTGACAACTTCTTGGGTGTGAGGTTAAGGTTAAGAATAATGTTGTGATTTGATATGCTCCCCTGTATGAGTATTAGAAGAGGAGGTCTAATCTGACTCCTGTTGAGGTGGATCAGTGTGCATGTAGCTTCATCGTGTATCTACTCAGTTTGACGCTCTTTGCCAATGCATGGAACACCACATTCTTGACTCTACTTCTTGCCCTCCAGGATCTCGACAGAGTGAGAGATTTTAACTAGGGTCGTGCTGCTCTTGGTAAGCTATATCTCAGTTTGGATAGTGCTTGTCAAGGTATTTCTAGGACTACTGGGTTTGCTTTGCTTCTTGAGGTAACTTCTTTCCTTTTCAACACATTCTTGTTTTGTATGTATGAATTTCATTCCTAATTTTGTCACGTTAATGACAGATGTGGGCATATGAGTTAGGAGTTCTACCTTCCCCACACCCTGCTTATGAGGACTTTTCTTTCCTACAGATAAGGAGGTAGGTTACACATCGTGCAGAACTCGAGAGGTCTCATGAGCTGGACTTCTTTCATGATTACATTCATACACTGACCTCAAACAAGGTAAAAGACATTATAGTCAGTTTTTTATTTACATCGCAATCTTACCATGCTTCTTTATTCTTCGTAGATTGGCTTCGAGTGGTGGGGGCCTGAGGAGAACTAGTAAGCGACTATGAGGGTCACCTCCCCATTCAAGTACTACCGCATTCTTCTACCTTGCGTGAACAACTTGACGTGGTACTTAGGTGATCATGTTTAGGATTGGCCTAATGGCCCATCGCGTTGTATGATTCCTTCTTCACCACCGATTTTGACGATAGATTTAGTTGATTTAGCCATGGAACTAGAGATGTCAGACTACACGATCGGGATTCACTTGAACAGGATCAAGTCTCTATTGATGACGACTTCTTACACTACAAGAAAAACAGTTTTTTGCGACAAAATTTTTTGCGACGAAATAAAATTCGTCGCAAAAAGCGGCCTTTTGCGACGAAATTATTATTTCGTCACAAAAGGTAGCATTTCAAAAAAAAGATATTTTGCGAGGAATTTTTCGTCGCAAAATAAAACCTTTAGCGACGAATATTCATTTCCTCGCTAAAAACTCGAGTGACTAATTAGAGAAGTTTTTTTTGCGACGAAATAAACCTATTGCGACAAATTTTTCATCGCAAAATGTATAACACACATACGTCATTTTGTGACAAAAATTTTATAGCAACATGAACATTTTTTGCGACAAAATAATGTTTCTCGCGAAAAAAAGACATTTTGCGATAAAAAATTCCTCACTAAAGGCCATTCTAATTCACCATGCATATATGGCAATACTTGACATTTTGCGACGAAAAAATTATTCCTCGCAAAATGTGACCTTTTGCGAGGAAAATTTCCTCGGAAAAAATCCATTTTTTCCGACAAAAAATCTATTTTTTGCCACAAAAAATTCCTCGCAAAAAGCTATTTTAATTTACCATGCACACGTGGCAATACTGGATATTTTGCGACAAAAACATGATTCCTCGCAAAATGTGACCTTTCGCGAGGAATTTTTTGTCGCAAAAGGTCTATTTTTTGCGACAAAAAATTCCTCGCGAAAAGCCATTTTAATTTATCATGCTTACGTGTCAATACTGGACATTTTGCGACAAAAACGTGATTCCTCACAAAATGTGACCTTTCGCGAGGAATTTTTTGTCGCAAAAGGTCTATTTTTTGCGACAAAAACTTCCTCGCGAAAAGCCATTTTAATTTATCATGCTTACGTGGCAATACTGGACATTTTGCGACAAAAACGTGATTCCTCGCAAAATGTGACCTTTCGCGAGGAATTTTTTGTCGCAAAAAATAGACCTTTTGCGACAAAAAATTCCTCGCGAAAAGTCATTGTATTTTACCATGCTTACGTGGCAATACTGGACATTTTGCGACAAAAACGTGATTCCTCGCAAAATGTGACCTTTCGCGAGGAATTTTTTGTCGCAAAAAATAGACCTTTTGCGACAAAAAATTCCTCGCGAAAAGTCATTTTATTTTACCATGCTTACGTGGCAATACTGGACATTTTACGACAAAAACGAGATTCCACGCAAAAAGTCATATTTTGCGACGAAAATTTTCTCGCAAAAAGTCACATTTTGCGACAAAAAATTCCTCGCAAAAAGCCATTCTAATTTATTATGCACTTGACAATATTGGATATTTTGCGACGAAAATTTGATTCGTCGCGAAATGTGATCTTTTGCGACAATAAATTCCTCGCAAAAAAGTTAACCTTTTGCGAAAAAAAATTTCTCGCGAAAAGCCTGTCTAACTTATTATGAACACGTGACAATACTGGACATTTTGTGACGAAAATATGTATTCCTCGCAAAATATGGCCTTTTGCGAGAAAATATTCCTCACAAAAAGTTATTTTTTTAAAATTAAAACTTAATAACTTTCCTCTTTTGCTTTCTTCTCTTTGTTCGTGGTTCGTCTAATATATAAGTCTTTGTTTAAAAAATGACAAAAAAAGAATAAAGAAAGTATTAAAAATCTAATTTGATTTTATATAAATTGACAATTTTTAAATATAGTAAGGTCATTTGGATATTCATACAAATTTTTATTAAAAAAAAAAGACCATTTGTGATTCCATTCATGCTTTTAAATGTGAAAAACTATTAAGATATTCTAAATTTAGTGTTTGTAAAAGAGATAAATAATTAAAATAAACTCTCTATATATATGTGTGTGTGTGTGTGTGTGTGTGTGTGTGTGCGTGTGTGTGTGTGTGATATGAATCGTTAATAATCTAATAATCAAGCATAAAATTTATTGCTAATTATTTATATATAATCTAATTTATGTGTGATTTATATATGTCTAACTGCTAAATTACAATTATGATAAACTTATTACTATGACTAATTTTTAATTGATGAAAATGAGATTGGAAAAAAAAATCCAACTTCTAAAAATCTAATTTATTTTTCAACGTTTAATTATATGTCAAATAAACATAAATAAATAAATAATTAATAATCATGTAATGTTGCCTATAATTATGTTTTTTATTTTTTTGTTATAAAGTGTATTAATTTAGACAATATATTTCTCTTAGACTTTTAATTTTTATCGTATAGCTTTGAGTAAATTGTTGAGATATTTTAAACAATTGTTAGAGTTTATTTTAAGGGAGATAAATAATTAAAATGAACTCTATAACAAAAAATAAATACATTTGTTACATATTGATTACTATATGAATAATTAATCATTTACTGGTAAATGGCAAAACCTAATTTTTAATTTGTAATGCATATGATACTTGTAACATATGTATATGTATATATGTCTAATAATTAAATTACTTTTATGAAAAAAATATTTTTTATAATTGTAAAAAATATTTTTAATAATTGTTATTTTTATAAAAAAATGGATAATTAATTTAAAGGCATTTTATACTTGAAAATAAATGCAATTTTGTTACATTTTTATATAATTATAATATGAATAAGTAATCATTTACTAATCAAATTAGAAAAGCTTATTTTCAATTTCTTATAATAACAAATATGACATATATAGATATTCAATTATTAAATTACAACTATTACAAACTTATGGTTTGCATTTGTCAAGATATTTTAAATATTAATTGTTAGCATTTGTAAAATGAATAAATAATAAAAAATATTCACTGAAAGTAAATGCATTTGTTACATAATAATTATAATATGAATATTTGATTATTTATTTATTAAAGTATTAAAATCTATTTTTCAATAACTCGCACATGACAATTATGTCATATGTATAGATGTTTAAGTATTATACATTTATTAATGATAGTTGACTTGTGTGTATTTTGTTAACACTTTAATACATATGACAATTATGACATACGTTTATATGTTAATAATTAAATTATCTCCATCACAAATTAATTTTTTAAATTTGTAAAACATATTTTTAGTGTTTTTAAAAGAAATAGATAATTAAAATAAATTATAGCTAAAATGAATAGAATCTTTTTGTTACATATATGATTATAATATCAATAATTAATTATTTATTGATCACTAAAGAAACTTTTTTTTTGTAATTGCTCATATAACAACTATGACATATGTATAAATGTCTAACTATTGTTTACACTTGTTAAATAATTCTTGAGTTGTTGTACATATTTTATTAACATTTTAATACTCAATAAAAAATAATTAAATACCATATGATGTTTTATATTTCTATTGTATATGGTTGTTATATTATTTATTAATTTATCATCAAATTATTTAATACCAATCCAATATTATATAAATTTAATTATGGATGAAAATTTAATTAATAAATAAACTTATAATTATCCAAGTCTAAGTATGGTTTAACCTAATATTAAATAAATTTAATTATGTTGGATAAATTTATTTAATTACTAAATAAATTTATAATTATCAAAGTCCAAGTATGATTAATTTCAAAATCTTCTTAGTTTTTTATTATAATTTTCACATTTGTATACTTTTTATGACAAATAAAAGAGTCTTTAACATTTTTTTTAAGATTTTTAGTGAGGAAATTTTCGTCGCAAAAAGATTAATATTTTGTCGCAATATATGATGTTTTGCGATGATTTAATTTCATCGCAAAATGAGGTTTTTTGCGACGAAATACGAATTTATATTCGTCGCAAGAAATAAAATTTAGGCGGACTTATTCCCGCTTGAGAATTTTGAAAATTTCAAGTTCTTTAGCGACGAAAAATTTGTCGCTAAAGATCAAAATTTTTGTCGCAAAATGAAATTTGGGCGGACTTTTTCCCGCTCTTGAAATTTCAAAATTTTGAAACTCTTTCTCGACGAAAATTTTGTCGCAAAATATCAAAATTTTGTCGCAAAAAAAAATTTTTGGCGAACTTTTTCCCGCTTTGATTTTTTTCATAATTTTAAAAACTATTTCGCAACAAAATTTTCGTCGCTAAAGGTTAAAATTTTGTCGCAAAATATCCAACTTTTATTATATATACATGGGTTAATTTTGGATTGTTTCATTTTCTTCTATCACTTCCAATTCTCTACTCCTTTTCTTTTCCCAACATTTGGTAAATACTTTTACTCTTTCTTTTACTTTTGTGTTATAATATATTTTCTTTAATAGTTTAATATATTTTTATTTATTTTAATATTTGATTGATATTATTGTCTTTTATTTGATAGGTATTTTTGAAGATGGAATACAACTCAACATTCTCAACATTATCAAATTCTTTGCTTCTTCAACATTGTTTTTTTCATAAACTCATTTTTTATGCTTTAATTTTTACTTAACATTTTATTTTTATTTTTTTGTTTTTAATAGGTATTTTTGAAGATGGCTTGTACTTGAAGATTGGAGGATTCATACAAAGTCAACAACAAAAGAATTTTTGGAGGATGAAGTTTTGTATTTTTCTTTCTCTTTTTTGTATTTTTTTTTAATTTTGCTATGTACAAAGGTTGATATATTGTAAAAATATATTGTGATAAATTTTTGGTAATTTGTTGTTAATTAATAAAATTATTAATATAAAGAATTAAGTTGTGTAATGAGACATGTCATTTATTCTAAAATTTATAACTAATTAAAAAATAAAATCTGTAAATTCTTAAAAAATAATCAATTTTTTTGTTAAAAATTTATTGCGACGAATTTTTTGTCGCTATAGGTAGTATTTAGCGAGAAAAAATTGGTCGCAATAAACTTTTTTAACTAAAATAATTTTATTAAAAAATGAGTTGTTTTCTAACAATTTGCGACAATATTGGAATTCGTCGCAAAATATACTCTTTTGCGACAATTTTTATTTTGTCGCAAAAAGTTGACGTTATGTGATCTTTTTTGTGACGAAATATTTGTCGCAGAATACCACTTTTTGCGAGAAAAATTTTGTCGCAAAAAGACTTTTTGCGAGGAATTCCAGAATCGTCGCAAAAAAACCTATTGCGACTCACATATTGCGACTGGAGCGCGACGAATTTATTTTTGTCGCAAAAACTTATTGCGACGAAATTTTAACTTTTTGCGACGAAAAATTTCGTAGCAAAAAGTCATTTTTCACGTAGTGTTACATCGACTAGGTTTGAGCCACCTTGTTACACATTAAACCTGATCGATCGGCTTATGAGACTCCTCATCCTCCTATTGTACTAGTAACTCTTCCACTCACCGTGGGAAGAGATCGAGAGCATACTCTTTAGGTATTGGCACATCAACTTCCTTTTTTACTGCTGTTCAGCCATGACGTCCATGTCTAACTCCTTCAGTTGCCCCAGCTGTTCCAATCGGTCATGTGATTGGTGACCTCTAGGCTTATTCTGGCAATGTTGTTTACACATGGGATGCTAGTGGATAGATCAGTAGTCATGTGATCATTAAGAATCCAAACATGTCTATTCCTTTTGTTCCACAAGACACCAATCTGGTAAATCTTCTAACTACATATTTCTCAAGTTTCCTATCATTCTTCAATCTATTACTAATCATAAAATGCAATGCAATGCAGGTACTGCGATCTTCCATGGAGCGAGTTTTTCGTATGCAGGTCACTTCTCATGGATATGTTTTACAGATGTCACGTCCGTATCAGGTAAAGTACCCCTCTATACTTCATGAATACATGACTTTTATTTTAATAGTTTTTCTAACAACGTGATTCTTTTGCTTGGTTAAACGAGTCATCAAGAGGTTGCTCGTCTGGAGCAGGAGGTTGAGCGTCTTCAGGCTCAGGTTACTGCTTTCTCATTCGATATCGACAATGATGGCAATGAGTAAAGACTGTTAGCATCGACCTCTTTCATGATTTCTTTTGTTCATTTTGCTCCCATATATGAACTTCTATGATGTACAATCAAATGTATATAATTTTCATAATTTTAGTGAAAATTTTATATTTCCATGTATTATATGATTTTCGATAAATGTACATTCAAATTTGTTCAAATTTGTTTTTACATCATCATTTATTCAATTCTGAATAAAACTACAAAATATCTAGATCACACGCTCGAAACCGCCATCAATACATGTCCTAAAAGTAAAAAAACACGCGAAAGGAGGGGCTGAGGAGCTATTTTACCCTAATAACTGTCAGGCAGCCATCATACCATCGAGCAACTGTCAGACAGTCGGACAGCTATCATGGAACTACTAGGCGGCAATCAGACAGTCGGTCGATAGTTATCGCTTTTTTTTCCATTTTTTTGCTTTGTTTTGTGCACTATTTAAGTGCCTTTCCTCTCCATTTCTTCTTTGCACCTTTTCTCTCGTTTCTCAAGATTTCTTTGATGTCTTTTCACGCTATTCAACATGTCTGAGGCCTCTCTCAATCTAGCCTTTTTTGAAGGCTCTAAAGGATGATGACTAGAAACGACTCGAATCCAACTGTCTCTGCCATTTTCTTAAGGAATGCACGAACTTCTTGGATCCTCATGGTCATGTCTTCCTTTTAATGGGCAAGAGCTTTGCCCCCTGTATGAGGAATTCTCTGCTTTACTCAGTTGTCTAGTTTTGAGAGCATCATTATGCCTACTATCTAAACGACTATCGATGTTTGATCTTGCCCACTTCTTCTATTTCCTGATTTCTACCATGGGCATTCACACCACAGGTGGTAAAGTGGCATTATTTTTCATCATGCCTTTGCTCAAAATGATGGACAGGACCTCATCCAGTTGGCTTCGCCTTCTTCAATTCTTCCTTCTTCTGCAGTTTTTGTTGGTATTACCAGACGGTCTCAGTGATCCTCATCTTATGACCGTCATTCCTCAGATGGGAGCTGGTTTCATAGTAGTTCCCTTGATTCTGACTAAGACATTGATTAGACTAGATCAAGTCAAGATTGATTCGAGTTAGCAGTTCAGCAGCAGTCTTCTGCTGTTTCATGTTTTTCTTTTAACCTTAAATTTTGTCTAAGCTGCCTTTTTAGGTTTTTAACTTAGCATGCTCATGCATTTTTCATTTTTTTTCATTTTCTTTTTTTCTTAATGCTCTAATTTTTGCCTAAGCTGCCCTTTCTGGGTTTTTGACTTAGCAAACTTTTTCTTTTTTCTTTCATACCCTAACTTTTACCTAAACTGCCTTTTTGGAGTTTTTAGCTTAGCAGGCTCGTCTTAATTTTTGTCTAAGCCGCCCTTTTAGGTTTTCGACTTAGCAAGCTTCTTTTCTTTTTTTTTCTTTGTTTCTTTTTCTCAAATTTGGTTACAAGAGAGGCTATTTGTTATAGCACTGCCTAAAGTAAATATTTTCCATTATAGCCTTTGACTTCATTCGAGAAGGAGACTTTAGAGATGTTCTTGTTGGATCGATTGGCTTCGAGCCATTCCTGATACTCAGATTCCTAGCACTATCCATGGTGGAGATTGGAGCATGGGACAGTCAGGACATATATCGTATGCGTGCCCTTAGCAGGCTTCACCCATAGCTCTTTTTATGATCTTGCTAGACTACATCGGAAGTACAGGCTTAAGCAAAGAATCGTGGATTCACCGACTACTTTCGATGCTGGGAGACTATTTGCTTGTTATCCAGAGCATGTGAAGGACTCTTGGCCATATTGCACCATCGAGAGGAATCTATTCCATGATTCTGATTTTGAGATAGACGACTGATACAAGGCTTGGTTGAGCTTTCAGACCTCGATTCCTGATCTTACTATTCAAGCTAGACAGTATTGTGAGCAAGATGGTGAGCCTATTCGTAGTCCATCAAAGAGGCAAAGACGACATTGTAAGTTTCATTGTCAGCTTAGATGTTAGATGTTTTCTTTTTGTTATTATGTAAAATAATATGACATTTCAAAGGCATATTTGTTCCCAAACAATTTCATTTCATTAATAAAAGTACAATCTTTTTGTTCTTCGAATAATATGTGCATAATGAAACAACTCCTGTCCTTAATCAGCTGTTTCTGATTTTCTGATTAATTTTTTTCCTTTACATTCTCTCTTTTTTTTTTATACATAGTATTTCTTCAACCTATCCATGTTGATGGGCTCAATGAACTCATTCCCTTCCATGTCTAATAGGATGACGATGCCCCCTGACATGACCTTTGTCACAATGAATGGGCCTTCCCAGTTGGGCTTAAACTTCCCTCTCAGATCAAACACTACTAGCCTGGCCTGTTTAAGGACCAATTCCCTTTCTTTGAACTTTCTTGCCTTATTCTCTTGTTAAAGGCACGAGTAACCCGCTTCTGATATAGTTGCATGTGATATCTAGCCTTCAATCTTTTCTCATCAATCAAGGCCAATTATTCACATCTACTATCAACCCACTCCCTTTCAAGAATTCTTGCTTCCATCAGAACTCTCACTGATTTCATTTCTATCTCAACTGGTGGAACCGCCTGTCAAAACTTCTGGGTGTTGTTTTGACAGGCGGTTCCACCAGTTGTATGTCTGCACTGTCTTAGCCAATATCTTCTTGATGTTTTTATTGGCCTCTTCTGCTACTCTGTTTGCTTGTGACCTATATGGAGATGATTTATGGTGTTTAATCTCATACTTCTCGAACAAGGGCTTATTCTCTGCTTGAAAATGGACCCCATTAACAGTTACAACGTGATATGGTACTCCAAATCTGCATATGATTTTTTTTCAATGAATTTTGTCATATTGCCTTGCCTCAGTTTACTGTAAGACTCAACTTCTATCCACTTGATGAAATAGTCTATCACCACCACCACATATCGATGCCTATTAGAGGTCGACGACCTTATCTCGCCTAAGATGTCAATGCCCCATGCAGTAAAGGGTCGTAGTTCTATCATCCCTTGTAGCTCCGTCAAAGAATATTCTCCATTCCACTATCAAGATTACCCCCAGATGTTCATCATCATCGACCAGATTCATGGCCAAAAACTCTGCTACTACTCTCTCTTTCACCACCTTCTTGATGACATACTCAATATCAAATTCTGACAACTAGACCAGTTATCTAGCTAGCTTCCCCACCAATAATGGTGCTTCGTAAAGATACTTTATCAGATCCTTCATTGAGATAGCCTTAATTTTATAAGACTGAAAATAATGCCTCAACTTCTTTGAGAGATAGATCATAGCCAAGCATGTTTTCTCCACGTGGCTATACTTCGTTTCATACGATAGCAACTTCTTGTTAAGATGGTAGACGACATGCTCTACACTATTCTTATCTTCTTGTGTTAGCATAGCACTGATGGCCTCCTCCTTAAGAGCCAAGTAGAGAATCAAATTTCTGCCAGGTTTTTTGGCGGTCTCAAAACTGGCAGATTTTGCAAGTATTTCTTAATCTTTTCAAATGCCTCTTGACACTGGTCATTCCATTCCACCGACTGATTTTTCTTTATAAGTCTGAAAATCGGTGCACAAACTATTAATAGTTTGGCAATAAACAGACTAATATATTAGATCTTCCCAAGAAACCCTTGAACTTCTTTTTCGGTCTTGGGTGATGACATCTTTGTAATTGCCTTGACCTTGTTTGGATCAACTTCTATCCATTTCTTGCCAACTACAAACCCCAACAACTTCCCATAGGTAACTTCAAAGACACATTTCTTTGGATTAAGTCGCAACTTATACTTCTTCACCCTTTCTAGAAATCTGTCAAAAGCTTCAAAGTGACCTTCTCAAGTCTTAGATTTCACCATCATGTCATCCACATAGACTTCTATATCTTTATGCATTATGTCCTGAAACAGCATCGTTGCCATTCATTGGTAAGTTGCCCTTGCATTCTTCAATCTGAAAGGCATCACCATGTAAAAGTAGTTTCCCCATTTCGTAATGAAGGCCGTTTTCATTTTATCTTCATTGGCCATCATTATTCGGTTGTATCTTGAAAACCCATCTACAAAGGAAAACATCACACTGGCGGAAACGCTGTCCACCAACACATCGATGTGAGCCAAAGAAAAATCATTCTTTGGTGAGGCCTTATTAAAATATCGGTAATCCACACACATTCGGGCCCTTCCATCCTTCTTCGGCACTGGCACAAATTGTCTAACTATTATGGATATTTCACCACTTCTAAAAACTTAGCTTCAATCTGCATGGAGACTTCCTCTTTGATTTTTTGAGCCCACTCTGGTCTATACCTCTTCAATTTTTGCTTGACTGGCTATATGCGCGGATATGTTAGAATTGTATGCTCAGCAATGCTTCTCTCAATTCCAGGCATGTCATCATAGGATTAGGTGAAGACTTCACTACAAGAAAAATGCTCATATTTGGCGGTCTTAAAAGCGCCACCAATGGCACCGCCAAATATAGTCAATTTAGCATATTTGGCAGTCGGTCAATGTACCAAATATGCTCCTGACTATATTTGACGGTTTTTGACCGCCAAATATAATAGTTTTAAAAATTAAAAAATATATACTTGGCAGTTTTTGACCGTCAAGTATAATAGTTTTAAAAATTAAAAAAAATATATACTTGACGATTTTTGACAGCCAAGTATAAATAATTTTAAAAATTAAAAAATATATATACTCAGTTTTTAGCCGGCTAGGGTTAATTCTGGGTATAAACAAATATGCACCATAATTCTTTGTTAATGCATTTTGCAAGCAAAGTTGAGGATATATTAATTATTGGGGATAAATTATCAAATTGGCCTCCTACCTTCAATCAAATAAAGGTGACAGGCACCCTTTTATCTTGTTAATTTTACTTCTACAGACAATCAGAGACTCTAATAAAAGATAACACAGATCATTAGTCCAACATCAAATATTGTGCCCAGTTTAGGCCTGTTGAGGCACACAAACATGTCATCACCCTGATCAGATAAACTCATACTCCTCACCGAAACAATTCTAATAACTCACATTGTTAAACTCCCCAATTTATTATATAATGTCACATCAAAGATCTTAAAATCGGGAAGATTTTGGAGCTTACGATGTGGTGTAGATCGTTTTTCCAGCTTTAATAAGCACTGTAACATGATTCTCCAAAGATGAAAGAAGTGATATGCTCTTTATCTCAGTGTAACCCTGCAAAACAAAACATGTCATAAGTTAGGTATTCCCAATACATAAGGTGTTTAGTATGAAAAATTACTTCCTCAAAAAGATATATTACACAACACACATATAATTGATGCAAAACAAGAAGAAACCAAAAAATTTACAGCAGCTTTAGCAAGTGCTTTTGCAAGCAATTCTACTGCTGATAGACCTGAAGTGCTCAGTAGCTCTTCAACAGCCGACTCAAAGACAGGAATTACGCCGCAGTTCAATAGGTAGATAGATATTAAAAACATAGAGAACAATCATCTTAAGCATCTACAGGAACGAAGATAGTAAAGATACCTATCATAAACATTGGTTATTGTTTCAGCTGCTTCTACACCAGCAGCTTTAGCAATATTAGCTGGTTGAGAAGCAGATATGTGCTCAAATTTCACACCAGATTCTCTTTCTATTTTGGGTACATTTGACCTTCTAGGATCATAAAGCATTACAGCTACTCTAGTATTGCCTGAAAAAATGATAATCCATCTAAGGTCCCCAACAAACTTTTTACAACCAAATAAAATATATATGCTTTTAGTGAATTTAAAACAAAAAGAAAATGCCAAGTTCTCTCCGCACATACCTGCTCTTCCTGTACGTCCAGATTGATGGATGTAGGCTTCTACATCACGATGAGGTTCACACTAAAACATAAACATTAGTCAATATATTCGCACATAAACATAGTATAAAGATTTCCAAGACACAAGGCACAAACCTGGATAATTAATAAACATCATTGATGTCTAATCCCCATGCTGCCACATTTGTGGCCACTAATGTCATGAACTTGCCTGACCGAAACCCAGAAAGAGTAACCTGCAAGTAAAAGGTCATAATTCAACAAAGCAAGGAGAGTCAGTTAATAATAAACAAGAACTTGTTAAGAAATCGCCTTTTTTCTGGGTGTATTGCACAGAAGTACAAAAAGTGAGCACATAAAATTTACCTCACGCTGAGACTACTATATGTCCCCATGTAAAGCCCGCGGTCTAGGCAAAAAATCAGCAAGTTGTGAAGCAGATTCCTTTGTCTCAGTGAAAATAATTGCGCAGCCTCCACTAAACTAGAAATAAAAAAATTTAACATAGAGTAATCAATCCAATAAAGAATATATCAGATAAACATATTCATTACTAAACTATAATTAACATTACAAACAACTAACATGCTATAACAACGAATGATATCAGGAATAACTTGAGATCTCGCTGTACTAGTACAGGGAACAACAATATGCCTGACATTCTTGCTAGCCTTCATTTTTTCATTGCCGACAAGATCTATAGTTTTCTTATTTGGTTTAAGGAACTTAGAAGCAATCCGGCAATTCAAAGACAAGTTTTAGTTATTAAAGGACAAAAGAGGTAGACATGACATCTGTTATAACAGCACACATATATCATCAGGGATGATTTTAATATTTAGAAATCAATCTAGACACATTAACTAGATTAAAATCTGGTCACAAATTGGAAGACATGCAGAAGTGAGCATTCAGATAAAGCTCATAGCACTCCCCTCATAATGAGTTATAAGTACATTAACATCAAATTATTTAGACAAACCTGGCAATGAGCAATACTTTTCTGAATTTTCATAATCCTCAATGAGTCATCTTTGGATCCATCCTGCACATTAAGAATCTCATAAGAAACCAATGATAAAGCATGCTAGAATCTCTGAAACTTTTCTTAAAAAAGTAATTACCAATAATATAGGATCTAGAATCAGAAAGTCTGTCCCACTCCTTGTGAAATAAGAAAATAAACACATAATTTTATCGAAAACCAGAATAACCACAGAGTCAGGATAATGGGATTACCGTATCAAGCATGTGATCAGCTTCATAAAAAACAAGAATCCTCATAAAACATACACTTAATTTCTTTGCTGACATCCATTTCTTGATTGTGCCAGGAGTGTCAATTACAATTTATGCTGTAATTGGTGGACTCTTTGAAATTGGAATGAAGTTGGTGGAGTCCATTGGCACAACACATTCTGAATTTATACCGGTATGTTTCCTTATCTTCCGCAGAACTTCGAAATTCTACAAAATTAATTTACAGCAATTAAAATCAAGGTGTAAAAAAGTGATGCGTTCGAAACTAGCAAGTATACTAGTCGCACAAGTAATAAAGTGATGAGTGAGATATCGTTCTCACGAGGATTGATTCTAATTAAATTTGTTATTTTTCAGCAACAATAAACTAAATATGGGGGTTTTGTTGAATGATTAATTAAACTGAATACGAAGGCAAATAAAGAATAACACAACACAATATTAAATGAATTGAAAATTCAATGAGAGACACTTGGTTAAGGGTTCTTTCTCTGCCACAAGATATGAATTTGTGAATTAACATAGAATTGTAATCCAATTACAGCATTGAAGTTATCAACCGTAGATAACAACAAGCTCTGTTATCCCAATCTTTCCTTACTTTGTTGTTAAATAAAACAAGCTCTTTATTTAATCTCTATCCATTAAACAACCTAGAACAAGCTCTCTAAGTTTAATTCAATAGAAGCATTACGATGAGAAAGATAGGTTGATCTAAGCAATAATCACACAAGTTCGGATTATTTAACCTAGGTTGTATTTTCCAATTGCAATCTCTGATCACAATTTTGCTACTAATGATTGGAAATTCATGACAATTACGGATCAAGATTTCTAATCTAGCAATAGACAACAACAGATTATATTCAGTTGGCCATTCCAAATACAATCAGTAAGCAATCATAAGCATTAGATATGGGAAAATACAAGCAACTTCAATTAGAGAATTGGATAACAATTTCTTACACAATCAACTCACAAAATCCATATCAAGGGCTTTGAAATCACCCTCAACCAATTCAGATTTAGTTACACATATTCAATCAGAATAACAAATACAATACAGAGAAATTCCAGAATTGAAAAGGAAAGAAAGAACTTAGCAAATTCTTTGAAAATCTTCTTTGTAGATGAATCTTCTTGGAATTGTAGTTCCTCCTCTTTCAAAATCTTCTTTCTCCTTCAAGAACTCCAAGGGATGAGAGAAATCCAGAAATGCAGCCTCCTCCCACGTTTTCCCCTCTTCAAGTTATGAAAATAAAACCCTAAAATGTGTTTAAATACTCTGCTACAGTGCTACAGTTGCCCCGTATTATACATGCTACAGTGACTTGTGGAATTATATTTCTATACATCTCACACTGTTTTGATTACAACTTTTGGTACACTGAATGGATTTATAAACCGTAAATTTCTCCAGAAAATAGACTTCGAGAGCTTTCCAACGGTATATAACATGTCGTCGGGTTCATTGTATATCAATACAATTAAATCCGAGAAGATCACTGACTAGCAGAGGTGAAAATGAAGGGTTTTACTCCATTTTTGTGCAAGTTGCTCCAAAACTCCTACAAACATCAAAACCACACAAAAACATAAAAATACCACGGAATATAGCAAAGAAACATGGACGAATTGATATAAAAGTAATACATAAATAGACACCTATCAAATTCCCCCACACTTAGACTTTGCTAGTCCTCGAGCAACTAAAATGATACGAAACAAAACTAAACCAAAACAGAATCAAAGAAAAATTAAAACACACAAATGCTTCAACTTGCAAATAGGCCTCAAAGATTGTACTTAATTATAACCCAAGGAAAACTTCAAAATAATGCACTTGATCAAGAATTTTATCTCAAAGATTAGTTTCGCTTCACTTCAATTCCTCAAGTGTGTGTGTGTAGAGCCATTCTCACCTAATCACTTGTAACCCGGATGAGTTTATGCTTAAAAATGAATCATATTTAATAGTGAAGATGTGTGTATAAATGAACTCCATAGGCCTGCTTTTCAAGTCACTCTCCACTAATGTAGACATGTACAACACCAAGGATCAAGTAGGACTTTATTAAGCTTGTAACGTTTGGCTTGGGTGAAGGTATGATCAAGGATAATAATTTGGCTCAAATCACCCACAAACACATAAATCATTCAAGATTATGTAGACCTCAACCCTATAACACAACTTTATTTCAATTCACCAGGTTACTCCCCCAAACTTATTTAGAACACTCAATCTTCTTTTTTTTTTCTCTTCTCTTCTCTTCTTTTTTTTTGTAGAAAACAAAAGAAACTATACACCCCCACACTTTGTTGTTTCATTCTTTTTAAGAACACCCAAGGGTATAGAACTCTTTTTTTTCTTTTTTTTTCTTTTTTTTTTAACTGCAATTCCACTCCCCACACTTAAACAAT
This sequence comes from Boswellia sacra, assembly GCA_013180625.2. NCBI lineage: Eukaryota > Viridiplantae > Streptophyta > Magnoliopsida > Sapindales > Burseraceae > Boswellia > Boswellia sacra. The sequence continues at coordinate 98,591 of SNVD02008518.1, forward strand.
ACATTGTCCTCAATGTTTAAGTACGTGGAAGATAAGTACAGATTTTTTTTTTCTCTTTTTTTTTTTTTTACAAACATAATAAAACTCACTTGCATTGCTCATGACACATCCCAACCTCCTCTAACTTCCCAAAACCAGAACATAGCTCAAATTAATTGTGAATGATCTACATGCTCATAGGTAAGGGATAAACTGTTTGGAATAAAATTCATTTGAGGTTAGGAAATCTTTTAGTGAGTTAACAAAGAAAAAGGCTTACAGAGGCTCAAAGGGGTAACTAGGGATCAATTTCAGTCAAGGTTGGCTATTAAGCTCAAACGGTCCAAAGATGGGCCTAAATTCATTTCCCCAATGTGACAGTCTAGGATTTCCGCCTCGAGTGACCATCAAACAAGTTCTAGTAATTCATTAAAATCTGAAGAAAACACTTAAATACATAAAACTTTCTTAAGTAAACAAATAACTAGTGATAAGGCTCGGTGCTCAATGTTGTGCAAGGAATCAAAGGTAAAGCAAAAACCAATATACATTTCAAGCACACAGATCCATGCATCATTTATCATTTTCCAAGAGGTATTCTCAATTCAATCATTATCTTATCATCGACCCACAAAATGCAAGAAAAGAGGTACGTGGCGTTGTTACACCTGAGTCAAGATTGTATATTTCAAAAATCCTTAGGACCAGTAGCCCGCAGACTTAAGGTTTCCAGCCTATATACCTTTATTATGAAAGAACAAAACAAGAAACAAGACACTTCAAACAAATGAAATAAACAAACTACAGATTTATTGAGAGAGAATGCGTTTCAAGAGTTAAAGAAACCCCATATTCTGCCATTCTCAGGTTTTTCCACAATTGTTTTTTTTAAATCGAAACAATGATTAAGACACAAAAAACACATAACAACTTCTAAATAATAAAACTAAACTTATACTCATAAATAACAAAAGTCCAACAAAGCCAGCAAACAAAAACAAGTCAGTTAGAATGGGTCTAAAACGTTTAGAAGTTAGCCTCCTTATTCAGCCATTATAGATTAAAGAGATCCATAATGCGTTTCAAGAGGACTTAAACTTTTTAAGCCACCACTCTAAAAACCAAGAGTAGAAAATATTACCTGGGAGGAAAGAAACAACCTGAAAAATCTCAAAATAAATAACATGAAAAACTTCAAATAAACACAATAAAAAGAAAGCAAACAAAAACGAAGCAAACAAGCAAATAGAGATTACAGATGGAGTGTTAAATCCAGTTTACGCCTCTGATGAACACTTAAATATGCATGTTTAATAAGAGTTTGATTCATCATATTGCATTAATAGTGTCATTAAATTCCTCAACTTAAGCATATTTGTAGCATTTGCATCTTTGGAATTAATTTCTCTTAATCTTGGTCTTGTTGTAGGTTCGGTAAAATGGGAATAACTTTCTATTTATAGATCAGAATGGTGCAAATCTTAATGTTTTGGAAAGCTGATACAATTCTCTACAAGATTACATTTCACAAGCATAATCAAATTCGAGCTCTTAGTGGACCAAAATTGGGCTTGAAGTGAACCCATCTACAGTCTCGGCCCAGTCTGACCAGGCCTTAGTATTTGGACTGTATCTCTCAAAATACGTATCCAAATTGTGCAAATCAATATGTTCTAGAAAGCTGAGAGAAATATCTACAACTTTCATGAAGACATGTGATTAAAATTCTCAACATTTCAATGTCAAACTTGATGGTCAAAGTCGGTGCCTAATGATCCCAATTGTCAAAGATATTTACAACTAATATTTGACAATTATGCCCTTGTAATTTGACAAGTTTGCCCCTGGATGTATCTATAAATAGAGGTGCCTTGTGACCCATTGGGGCATCCTGGCCTTGGCTGGAACATTTTGGCTTTGGCTAGGATCTTGTATTGTGTTTTGTGTGTTTATGTTATTAATGAATTTCCTTTTCTTGCATTTTATTTTCTTTCTATTATAATGTTCTTCTAATTTCTCTTTTGCTAAGGTGAAAGGGTGAAACCCTTGATATGAGAATAAGGATTCTCTAACCCTAATATGTGCTTAATTATCTTAATCTTATAATGTTTATTCAATATGATTTATATTTAATTTCTTAATCAATCTTGACACCACTCGTAAAGTGGAGGTCTTGATCCATTGTCGAAAATCCTTGGCACATCAAATGCTTGGATCCTTTCTAGATGATGTATGGTTCTTCCTTACCGACACGAATCTAGTTGGGACCCTTGATTTGTTGTAGACATATGATGATTGGCACATTGGATGCTTGAACCCATTTACAAGAAGTGGTATAAATGTTGGTAATGAAACAAATATAATTCATATAAATAAAATGGGCTAATTATCCTTATTCGAAATATCAAGGGCGGATCCTCTAACCTTAGCCTTCATTGTTATTGTGTTAATTCCTCTTGTATTTTAATTATTCTATTGTTTATGAACTTTTTATTTTATTTACTATGGCAGGTTCTACCACCGTATGAAATTGTTCTTTAATTTACTATGGTTGGTTATACCACCTATTTCTATGGATGGTTTTACCTCCTCTTGCTTTTTGTTTCATATTTGAATGGTCGGTAATACCACCTACCATCTTACATACTTGTTGATATTATCATGTCACCTCTTTGAATAATTCATATCACATTTGTTTAGCTTATAATTTGTAACGCTTAAATTCCCTTCCTCGTGGATCGACCCCGGTCTCACCGGGTTTTATTACTTCGACACTCTTATACTTGGGAGACAATCCCTTTTCGGATGTGTCAAGTTTTTGGCGCCGTTGCCGGGGAAGGTAAAAATTGGCGTACAAAATTGTAAGTATTCTCTTTTCTCATTTCTATTTTTATTTTTCTTGTATGTGTTTCTCTTTTCTCTCCCCATTTCTATTTTTATTTCTCTTGCATGTGCTCATCTTTTCTTTCTCTTTGCATTAGTTGGTAGATTTGTTTGTAGCCACTCATCTTCTTTGGAAAACATGCTCATACCCAACCAAGGACATTAATGGATTACATAAGAACTCATGCACAATCATGCATAGTCTTCCCTCATGATGTAAAATATTTCAACCATGAATCGGATTTCATTCAATGCTTACCCCACTTTCATGGCCTAGATGTTGGAAACCCATTTTTGCATTTGAGAGAATTTAAAGATTTTTGCAATATCTATTGTGACCTAAATTGTAGCATAAACATCTTTAGATTAAAGCTTTTTCCTTTTTCTTTAAAAGATAAAGCTAAAACATGGCTACAAAATCTTAGGTCAATATAGTTCATGGGATGAAATGCAACAACAATTTTTGAAAAAATTCTTTCCTCCTTATAGAACAAATTCTCTCAAAGGGCAAATCATCAATTTCACTCAAAAACAAGGAGAGACCTTTTACCAATGTTGGGATAGGTATAAAGCATTGCTTAATGCTTGTCCTTACCATGGTTTGGAAACATGGAGACTAGTTTTAATTTTCTATGAAGGTCTTACACATCAAGCTAGGCAAATGGTAGAATTAATGTGTAATGGACAATTTGAAAATAAAGACCCTGATGAAGCCATGGATTTCCTAGACTTACTAGCGAAAAATGCCCAAAATTGGAACAATGTTGGCACTTATGAGGTACCAAGAGCGTCTAGTAGAGGCATATATAACTTTAGGGAGAATCATGATCTATATGTTAAATTTACATCCCTAGCTAGGAAAGTCGAGGACTTAGAAATATGGTCTATGCAAGAAACTATCTGTCAAACTTGTAAATCTAGTGATCATCCTACGGATGATTGCCCAATTGTGCCTACCTTTAGGAAAAGTCTCCATGAGCAAACCAACGTTTTAAACACTTTCCAAAGGTCAAATCCTAATCCTTACTCACAAAATTTTGGATGGAAAAATCACTTGAATTTTGATTGGAGGAATGATAATAATGCACAATCTTACCAACATTCCTTTCAATCATGTCAAAATTTTCAAAAAACTCATGATCATGCATCTTATAAGGATCTTGAAGAAACATGGAATTCATTCATTGCAAAGCAAAAGGCTTTTAATAGTCAAGTTGCTCAAACTATGGCAAACTTGAATGATGCTCTTGAAAAACTTGCATTTGCATTTAGTACTCATGAGAAAGGTGTGTTCCTATCTCAACTCGAGCCAAACCTCATCAATCCACATGTGAGTAATCCAAGTAGCCAACATCTAGATGAAGATTCGGTAAGTGCTCTTCTCGAAGATTCGGTAAGTGCTCTTCATGATGGTAAGGTTGATCAAGAACATATTCCTAACCCTTATGAGAAAGATGATGAATCAATCCTAAAGGGTAAGGAAGAGGTTTATCAACTTACACCTAACAAAGAAAAGACCGAATCCTCACTTATGCATCATGCAAAGGAATTTAACCAAAATTTTGATATTAATGAATTTTTTGAGCATGATGAAAATGAGGAAGCTAATAGGACAAAAACTAACGTGGAAGACTATATCCAAAATGAGAATTTTTCAACTTCTTTGGAAATCGGGTTAACTAGTTCTTTTGAACCAAGTATGCAACTAGTGCCCATTGCTTTTAAAGAATTTTCATTGCTTGATTTTGTACAGGTGAAGGAGATTAAGAGTTGGGAGCCATGGTTCGAAAAAAGGCAGGAAGAAACATCCATACTCAATAATGCATGCTTTAAGGACAAACAAACTCAGATAGTGGTAATCTCTTTCATTCTCACAAATAAAGGAAAAAGAAAGGTACCACCTCAATGGCATATTTTTGACCACGGTAAATCACTTTCGAAGAGATTCCTCTTTTAGCATTTCTTTATAATGATTGATCAAATTTTATCCATCTATGCCATATTTTCATTTTTATTTTTATTCTTGATTTTTGCTATCATTTCTAGTTTGTTTTTATTTTATTTCGTGTGCGTTTATTTTAGTTGTGTGTTTTTATTTAATTTTCCGGTCAAGTGGCGGATACAGTACTCCGTGGCTTTTGAAGTCGGTTTTTCAGTTCTAAAAACTGTTGCTCACCTTGCATCCATTTTCTTTTCTTCTCTCTCATTTTCTTCACATGGATACCATTCTCTCAAAATTGCACAAACATTTTCCCTCTCTTCCTCAAAATGATTTGCTTAAAATTTATAAAGCTCGTGCAAAAAGACTAAGGTTGTTGATGCGTAAGGGTATTCCTGCAGATTTAAGATGGTTAATTGAAGCTAAGGTTCGATTCTCTTGTGAGTTTTCAAATAATCTTGTTTCCCATATGCCAGGTTTGGGAAAAAGCTCTTATGCCAAAAAGCGAAGAGCAAAAAGGTTACAAGTTTGTCACAAATGTGCAAGATGGACTTGTAACCAGCGTTGCCACTCCTTGGGATAGTTGTCTAACAATCGAGAGGATAAGCTACAGTTCATCAAGGATGGACTGAGTAAGGAGTCCTTGGATGATATCCGAGTGACTCTTGAGATGCATTCTTGTGGACTTGTGCAGCGTGAAATTTTGAAATTGTGGACACAATTCCGAGATGAGCAGGAACGCTATAGTCTTGGAAATCTGACTCAAAACGACCTTGTTTGCCAGTTTATAAGAAAACTGGATGGGAAGCATATCCCCAACTCATAGAAGGTGTTTAAGCCGTTTCTGGACGGAAAACCAGAGGAAGATGTGAGCCACAGTCACAACTACCTGTACATATGCATGCGTGCCATCATTTTTGAATTTTAATACCTCATAGCTGTCATTTTGGAATTTGTATCTTTTGTTTGACTTATGGTGTCTTATTTCATCATCTTTTGAATTTTTATGCATTATTGTCAACTTTTTCAACAAACAACCGAGCTACCTAGATAGATATCATCATTAGCATACCTTTTTGCACCCCATAAATACCACATCTCTTGTTCTCTTCTTCATACATAGTTAGAGAGTTGCATAGACATGGAGGGAACTTCAAAACGTCGAATCCAAAGGATATGTGTATTCTGTGTATCCCGACCGGGTAAAAGTGAGGAGTTTATAGAAGTAGCAAATTACCTTGGTAGACTACTGGCTGAAAGAAAGATTCATGTGGTTTATGGGGGAGGTAGCCTCGGGTTAATGGGTTGCGTATCAACAGCTGCACATGTAGGGGGTACTCAAGTTTTAGGAGTTATTCCTAAAGCTTTGGCTGTAGAAAGTATTGTTGGAAAAACGGTTGGGAAAGAGTTACAGGTTCCTCTATGCATGAACGCATGGCACATATGCTCATCAATTCAGATGCCTTTATTGCTTTACCAGGTGGCTGTGGCACTCTTGAAGAAATTTTTCAAATTGCCTCTTGGGCCCAACTGAATCTCTATAAAAAACCCATAGGTTTGTTGAATGTCAAAAATTTCTTTGATCCTTTGATAAGTTTTGTTGATGGAGCTGTGGAACAGAATTTTATCCCTCATTCAGCGAGAAAGATCCTTATTTCTGCCACTTCTGCTGTTGAGCTACTTGACAAATTACAAGAAGTTGAGTATGAACCTGACCCAGCTAGTACTCAAATTAATTGGGCAGGAGGGCAAAACAAAAAGTGCAAATTGGATCTGAATCTCCGTTTATAATTTTTTTCTTGTCCTTTATTTTATTTTATTTTAGCATGTTATTTTATGAGTCTTTCAGGTCATCTCTCTTGAATAACAGAAGCTTCAGTTAATGTCTCCTATACTTTATCTCTCTACATTTAAACATTGAGGACAATGTTTCATTTGGTAGGGGGGGAAGGATAGTAGACATAAGTGTGTCTTGAATTTTATGTGTCTTGAATTTTTTTTCTTGCAAAAAAAAAAAAAGCGAGTTAGTAATTAGATTCAGAGTACGGTGTAAGGAGTTCAAATCCTCTTGAGACGTATTCTGGGTCAGGAATGGCAGAGTAGGGAGGGCCAGTTTGAACTCTTGAAACCCATTCTAACCAACTTATCATTTTATTTTGATCTTGTGAACTCATTTTAGCTAACTTGATATTATTTAGTCTTGATTTTTGAATTTTATAACAAGGAGGTCTTATTCATTTCACTTTGAATTATTCAAATCTATGAACTCTCACAACCTTATCATTTAAAAATTGTGTGCTTATGTACTCATCAAGCAAGTATTCATAAACCTTTCTTCACACACATATACACATACCTTGATGCATGATTGTGGGTGGCAAAATGAAATGTTGTAATATTGAGTTCTTTTGTTTTGTTTAGGATAACAACACAAAGGAAGGGGAAAGTTAAAAAAAAAAAAAGTAAAAAAAAAGTGAAAAAAAAAAGAAGAAGAGAGCAATTGTGGATAAGTTTGGTCTCGTAGCCTCCTTAATTCGAGCAATTAAGCCTGAGGGGTGCCACAACACCTAATACCCTAAGACCAACTGGTTTGGGAGCTATTGGCCCAAAGCTCGCTACATGGATTAAGGAGAAAGCTTAATGGGATTGAACATTGCACTATTCACAAGTTTCTATGCAAAAATAAAGCATTAGTAACCCGAGTCGTTAAGCTCGAAGGGGTGTCTTAACACCTAATGCCCTAAGGCCAACTGGTCTGGGAGTCATTAGCCTAAGGCTCGCTACATGGGTTAAAAATACATTCCTTAAAAAAAAAAGAGAAAAAAAATATATAAAATGAATAAATGCCCCTTACCTAAGGTTGTTATCCTTAACAAATATTAGAACCGATATGGCTTCTTTCTAATAAGCCCCATAGTCATGTGTTGACTGAGCACAAAAAAAAGGTTTATAGATATCTTGACTGAAGGGTACATGAGCCATAAAAAAAATAATAATAATAATAATTGGTTGAGAGTTTATTTATTTGGATAAAATCAAGGAGAGTGCAATAATGACCACCTTGGATGTAAAATTCTATAAATCACTTCTAAATAATAACGCTTTAATTGCTAGGGACTAGCAATAAGCTAGTTGGGGGGTGTGATGAAAACTTAAATATACATGTTTAATAAGAGTTTAGTTCATCATATTGCATTAATAGTGTCATTAAATTCCTCAACTTAAGCATATTTGTAGCATTTGCATCTTTGGAATTAATTCCTCTTAATTTTGGTTTGTTACAGGTTTGGTAAAATGGGCATAACTCTCTATTTATAGATCAGAATGGTGCAATTCTTAATGTTTTGGAAAGCTGATTCAATTTTCTACAAGATTGCATTCACAAGCATCATCAAATTCGGGCTCTTAGTAGACCAAAATTGGGCTTGAAATGAACCCATCTACAGTCTCGGCCTAGTCTGACCAGGCCTCAGTATTTGGACTGTATCTCTCAAAATACGTATCCAAATTATGCAAATCAATATGTTCTAGAAAGCTGAGAGAAATATCTACAACTTTCATGAAGACATGTGATTAAAATTCTAAACATTTCAATGTCAAACTTGATGGTCAAAATCGGTGCCTAATGATCCCAATTGTCAAAGATATTTACAACTAATATTTGACAATTATGCCCTTATAATTTAACAAGTTTGCCCCCGGATGTATCTATAAATAGAGGTGCCTTGTGACCCATTAGGGCATCTTGGCCTTGGCTAGAACATTTTGGCTTTGGCTAGGATCTTGTATTGTGTTTTGTGTGTTTATGTTATTAATGAATTTCTTTTTACTTGCATTTTATTTTCTTTCTATTATAATGTTCTTCTAATTTCTCTTTGCTAAGGTGAAAGGGTGAAACCCTTGATATGAGAATAAGGATTCTCTAACCCTTAATATGTGCTTAATAATCTTAATCTTGTAATATTTTTTCAATATGATTTATATTTAAGTTCTTAATCAATCTTGACACCACTCGTAAAGTGGAGGTCTTGATCCATTGTCGACAATCCGTGGCACATCACATGCTTGGATCCTTTCTAGATGATGTATGGTTCTTCCTTACCGACAGGAATCTAGTTAGGAACCTGATTTGTTGTAGACATATGATGATTGGCACATTGGATGCTTGAACCCATTTACAAGAAGTGGTATAAATGTTGGTAATGAAACAAATATAATTCATATAACTAAAATGGGCTAATTATCCTTATTCGAAATATCAAGGCAGAATCCACTAACCTTAGACTTCATTTATTGTGTAATTCCTTGGTATTTAATATCTATTGCTTATGAACTTTTATTTATTTACTATGGTAGGTTCTTACCCCCTATGAAATTGTCTTAAGTTTACTATGTGGTTATACCCCCATTTCTAGGATGGTTTACCTCCTCTGCTTTTGTTTTATATTTGAATGGTCGGTAATACCGCCTACCATCTTACATATTGATTGATATTCTCTTGTTATTTCTTTGAATCATCCATATCACATTTGCTTATCTTATAATTTGTAACGCTTAAATTCCCTTCCTTGTGGATTGACCCCGGTCTTACCGGGTTTATTACTTCGACACTCCTATACTTGGGAGACAATCCCTTTTTTGGATGTGTCATAGACCTGTGGATGATAAAGGTTCGAAAAGAAAACAAA